>BRDA01049492.1:0-10826 GCA_036984385.1 Crenuchus spilurus | reverse complement strand
CAAAACAAAAAAAAAAATAGCATACATTCTTAAAAAAAAAAAAAAAAGATATATTATTATTATGAAAGGGTTTAATGAGGAATGTGTTGTACATGGTTGTATACAGAAAACTTCTGAAAACGGTTCTAAATAGCCTTAAAAAGGGTTCTGATATTGCTACAATGTTACATTTGTAATAACAGAAGAACACTTAAAAAAAAAAAAAAAAAAACACATTTCTCATCAATCTGAAGACCCATTTAATTTTCAGTTCATGGTTCTATATACAACTATTTTCTTTATTAAAGAACCTTTGAAAAACCTTTTAAGAGTGCTGCATGCCTAAACCACCACATGTATGCATCAAAATCAAACTCTACCGTTGAGTAGGGCTGTGTATTGGCAACAATCTGGTAAGAAGATACGCATCACAATACAGGGATAACGATTTAATTGATGATGTATTGCAATTTTTAAAAGCTAGATCTGCTAATATCAATGCTAGCAGTGCACCCTTACGCTACATGTTTACACTGGAATGGATGAGTCTAATGGCTCACTTCTGTCTACTGATCCGCAGTTTAAACACAACACAAAATGAACCACCATAATACCGCCACAATGTTTACATGTTACAATGACTACAAATCGATAAAGTATCACAAAACATAATACTATCATACTCAAATGTACTGGTAGTTTCTTATCTCTCTGTTGATCAATCTGAAGTAGATTTGCTGTGGATTTTGACATAGTATAACAAAGGTCTTGGCTGATCAACTTGGGGGGGAAAATCCTATACATCTGATTTTGCCAAGCTATTCCCTTAAAGTAAAAATAGATACAGACTCTGCTAAGACATATTATGAATGAGGTGAGATGAAAATGGCGATATCAAAATCACTGGGAAAGAGCAAGAGTTCTCCTTCACACGATTTGGCAATTAATACACGTACAGCATCGGACGGAAGTGTGTGAGTGAATGCAAGTTTAATACACGCTCAGAAAAGCTTGTCCGAGTGAGTAGAAAAGTAACAGACCTCTTACTCACATACATTTTGGTTGTACAAATTCAAAATCAAGAACCTTTACACAAACTGAGTCTTTTAACCACATGCCCTATAGGTTGGATTTTTTTTCTCCTTTAAATCAAACAATTCTATGGGCAACATGATTCATGCACAATCCATCACATGCACATGTGCACACTAGGCCTGGATGATTAAACAATATATTTTCTAATACAATAATAATCTATCTAATGCCCGTTTCTGATCAAATGCTTAACAGGATAGATTTCATATTTTGTAAGCCGAGTTCGTTTTGCAAGCAAAAATACTGAAAAAAGGCAAAATGGTCCGATCTATGGTTTTAATTGGACCAAGCTGAGGTCGATTGTGATTTGTGTCATACTATGTCAATCAAACAGTGCTGTTTTCATGATCACATCATTGTAAGATTAACTTGAAACCACTGGTGAGCATGTTAAAGCAGTTAAGGAGATCTGTTGGTGTGGGTGTATGGCTGTTTATTCTTTGTCCTGCATGCTGAAAGCTTTCCCCTTATGGATAAAACTCAGACTGCAACATGTACACCAATAAATTATCACCCAAAGCAATGTCCACATGCTTTACATAGCAAAACACAAGGTGTTTATAATCATTAAAGAAGAGTAGCACTGAAATTGAACAACAGATGACAAAAAACTAGTGTTATTTTACAACTAATCCCAAATAGTGCGACATGTTAGCCCTACAAACAATTTGGAGAATTTCTCACAAGGTAAAACCTGCAGCAAAAATAGTGAAAAATGTACTCCATCTTAGCCAAAACATGTTTTTTTATACACCATTTTAACAGAAAAGCTGAATATTATACACATTATATAGTAAGCTGTATAAAATTAGTCATCTCCAATTTGTCAGTTTTCCAAAATGATCAGTGGCTTACTTGCCAATCACTGCCGATATTCGATTACTGTATCATCCAGGCCTAGTGCACGCTCACTTGCACCATCTGCTTTCTTCAGAGAAAATTACATTGTAAAAGGTCACACACTCAAACATACAGTGAAGCATCATGCCCAAGTCAACACTTTTACAAGACAGAGCGTGATCGTCGGCCATTTCTCCAAACAAGTCATCCACAGCATATACTGTCATTCTCTTAAGGACACTTGGAAAAAAAGATTGTATCTTTTCACTTGAACCCACTGCAAAGCGGCCCTGGTCATGCTTAAGAGATGACCAATATGACCAAGGTAGAGAGAGGGGGAACAGAAAGCTAATAAGCTCTGAAAGGCAAAATTAATTTAGATCACATATTCACTCAAAGGCCACAAATGCGCTGTGCTGCTGAGGAGGCCACGTTCCTTCAGCAGAGCTTTTAGTTAGTTTTTTAAAAAGTTATAACAGCACCTGCCTTCTCCAAGAAAAGCTCAAACTTCATTAAACCAATTTTACTCCCTGAAACCGACAAAATAATGAAGGATATTAGGCTTGGGGTTAAAATTATCCATGTAACGGTGAACAAACAGGCTGAAATAGAGCATTTGTTTCCCTTATGGTGGATACTCATCATCAGAAGCCAATACCACAGTAATGCATTATCATTTTCTGTTCAAATTCATTAGACCTTTAAGATATCTGTAGAGACGCCATTACTCTACAACAGGTATGTGATCTTAGAGTGTCTATCAATCTATTATAGTTACGTGACCAAGAGTTACAATGCCCAAGTCAAACAATGAACATTTTATGTGATTAGTGCTGGCCTTTCAAATTATTCTACACTGCGTCCACCAAACTTACAAGGGAAGCTAATGACTCTTTTACATGTCACTTAAATCTTATATCCTTAAGAAAGAGGGATAGCCACCCCGTGATAGTTAAATGATCAACATTGTCACTTCATTATGATGTTATCGGGGAACAAAGACAATGTCAAAACATTTAAAAAATGTATTTCAAAAATATTGATCTTTCAAATTGGTATATATTCAATGTGTCCACCAAGCCCAGAAGGAGCTCTAGAGTGATGATCATTCTGTAATAGTCCCAAAATCAAGCTATCCATTCAAAATGCTTTTTTGGAGGACAAATAATAAGTAATTATTTAGTGCCCTTTCAAATGGTTATGCATTGCCTCCTCCAATACCACAAGAGGGAGTTTTAAGAAATAAGAATGACCATCACTAGAATAGTCAGGGTAGTACAATCAAGATCCTATTGTGGAAGATATTTTCCTGACAGTTGTCCTTATTTAAATGCAGTATCCCCTCAAGCCCACAGAGGGCACTCTAATCTTAAAATGGTACACCACTGTCCATAAAATGTGAATCAGTAGCACAACCACTTAAGAGATAAGTCCTAAATCAATCAATTACACAGCTGAGGTCATCAAAAGCAAAGCCAATGGTTAGTAAAACTATGGCTCATGCTTCCTTAGCCTCTTAGCTTCTACTGCTGCTCCAACTGAGCCTTAATCTTAGTCAAAATGTAATTGTGGAAAACAAAAAGGGCACTTAAAAAAGCCTCTATCCACAGAGACAGTGTTTCATCAGAGACACAGTGACCGAGGCTGAATAGTGTGAGATCAAGTTAAGCACCAGGGCTATGTATGTTCACCATCATTTCTTCTGGTGTTAAATGCTGAATGCTAAACCTTTGCCAAGCCCTGAAAAATGAGAGCAAGACAGAGAGAGAGAGAGAGATTCCCCTGATGAAGATACTGGTTGTCACTTCATTCACCCTTAAGTAAAAAAATAATAATATTCATAATCACACAAGTCAGGAAGTTAGCATAGTGCTAGCACCCCTAGCTGAATGTGGCAACAGCTCTTACCGCTGTCAACTTTTGCAGCTTTTTACTACATTTTCTTTAAGTGCCCAGCTCAGAGCTCATTCACGATTCCTACCAACAGCGATATCTTCTGTAAACCCTTTGCAAACACCAAAAACAATCAGCAATGGAATATAAAAAAATCCAAGTATGAGGAGGAAGAAGCACTCAACAATCAAACAAAAAAACCCAGACAGAAACATAAAGTCACGCGAAGGACCAAAATCCATTCACTCAAAACTCAATACCTTTCAGTTAAGGTGTCTGTGTGATTCAGTGGTTCTTTCATCAGACAATAAGTGAACCTTGTTTTCTTCTTTGTCTACAGTTGGAGTTGAAAGATAAACATTTCCAGCTCGTCTCCCCTTTGTTCCTCTAGGAGGCTTTTGTTTTCCTGGCCCGAGGTGATGTTTTGTCCTCTGGCTTCATCACTCCATTCACCGAACCTCCTACAAGACAAGACATAAAACAGCATTTTTCATATTATATATACAGTATATGCATAATTTATAGCCAAAAATGAAAAAATGGTTCCTATACATTATTCACACTGACAGATTTTAAATCATTAAAACCTTCTTAAACCTTAGGGCCAGTCAGGGCTTAAGCCTAGTCATGAACTACATTTTAGGACAAGGCTGAATCTCTGTCTGTAACAGCATTATGGAGAAATATTTATTTTAAGGAAGTTACAAAATGAATAAAATGAACAATGCAAACCGTTAAGTATCATACTACAGCATCATCTAAATGTTACATTCTTCCGGATTACATAACATGCATGAAATTTTGGTTTGAAACATCAGGCAGAACTAAGAGTCTGTCCAATGCTGTTCATTTTTCAATTATATTAAAAAAATGTTAATGAGGTCAGAATATTCCATGATCACCACCTCAACTCATCCACAACTCATCACAAAAGTACTGGATGGAGCACCATCATTCCAGAGAACACAGTTTTACTGCTCCACAACTCAATGCTGGGGGCTTTATACCCCTATATGCCCAGGGGTTCTCAACTGGTTTTAGCCCGGGACCCACATTTCCTCATGGTCATTAAGCCACGACCCACTTATATAGAATGGAACCCAAACAAATTTATTTTTTAAAAATAGCCTTGAGATTTCAGGGGGATACGACTGGCAGAGCGGGGTGCTGGAACATAATATCATGAATTACATTACTATTATTAAACTAATGAATAACTAATATTATTATTACATTACCTACAAATTATGATTTGTTTTACTTGTTACTATTAATAATATACTAATAAATATTAAGTGTTAATAATAAAATTATAAAATGTATATTTATCATTAAAGATATATTAATACATTATTACATATTCTTAAATATTTATTAACTGTTAAAAGCATGTAGCATAAAATTATCATCCAATCCTTTTCAGTCAACTTCACTCCAATGCATTACCACCAATTTTACACTTATGTTTGGACTGTACGGTCAACAGACCTCATTTAGATAAAATTATACCTAATTTGAGTAAAAATAAGCAGAAATTCTGAATTATTTTGACAGTAGTTCACCTTAGAGGCATGTAAATGGACGGCTCATCACAGACTGGTAGCCGCACACATACAGCCACAGATTCAAATGTCAATGTTAATGGTTTTAATATGAAACCTCTGATATTAAAATACGTCTAACTGACGTGACACAGACAGGACAAACGTCCAACATGTTAACAATTTAACAGTGACAGGTGAACATGGACTGTTGCAAAACACCAGTTTACAAGTCCAGATGCTGTTTGATGGAGTGACAGCGGGGACAGCCAGTCACACGTTAGGAAGAAATGGGAGAGCCAATCGATGAGCTTGTGCGCAGTCTAAAGTTAAAACAGGCTTCAGATTGAGCTGCTTGGATTTCTGCTGGGTCCTAATGCTCAACCTGTCTCCTTTTAATACACCGTACCATTGTTTTTGGAAGGTAAAAACTACAAGGGACCAAAACTGCCTTTTTAAAAAGTGAAAGCGACACATTCTGTCCCACCCCCAAATTACGTCCGTGCATTCAGCTCACGAAGTCCTCTTTGAAAAAGCACTACCAGCTTTGTCTTTACATACATGTTTCATTTGTAAATGTCACATTACTTTGGATATTTTAATGCTCTTAAGTCTAGCACTTCATTACAAATAACACACTGTGGTTTCTGTCTGTGTTAATAATAATAATAATTGGGATCATTTTATGACAGAATTTGAGACAAGTGGTGGTGATTTAGTTACACAGTTAGCACCGTGATAAATGGTTAGCGATAAGTTAATATATATTGATCAATCTCGATAATTATCACGATATTAAATTTTCTAACACTGTCATAGTTTTTAAATAACATCTTTCTAAAAACATCAGACTAAATACATGAAATGTTACCATTTAAAATATTAAAATGTTTATTACCAGAAAATAATATACAGGAACACAGAACGCAAATTACTCAGTTAAATATTTCAGTGGAACTAAATGTATAACAAAATATAGTACTTTGTGTGTCCTGCAAAGAAGTAGCAAATATAACAATGGAACAAATTATTAACAAGATAAAAACACACATTGCTGCTGCAAAGTACTAAACCTTTAGAACTGTTAATGTACTGCATATTAGCAAGCCGTTGACCTCTGATGTATTTCCTGCTGTAATTATGCAGCGAGCAGAAACTTCAGAATGGAGCAGAAAAGTGAGAGGCAAGCAGAGAAAGACGTGCATGCAAAGCAGCGAGAAGCGAGCAGTGACTTCTGTGCAAAGACACAGATATCGTTTCTCAGCTCGAGCTGTCATTGTTTGCTTGTTTCTCTACTCACCTCACGGCTGTTTCTGCTTGTTGCTTTAACCCTGTTTTTGGGCTCTCATGCACTCCTACCACGGAGCATGCAGTTCAGTGTGCAGTCTAATAGTGCGATGCGTGATTAGGGTGTAACCAGTGGCGGCGCTGGTGAGGAGGATCTGTCTAATGAGCAGCAGTACCAGAACTCACTGTCAAGTTGCTTCGACGTGAAATGGAAATGAACGTTAATGTTTATCAAATTCTACTGTCCATCATCATCACCATCGAGGGAAAAATTATCGTGAAACAAATCGAGATCGTTTTTATTGCCCAGGACTATTCCAGATAATACACAAATCTTGTATATACAAAGCTGTACATGAGCTGCATAAACTTAATGTGAGAGATGAAAATAATATAAAATTTGATTCCCCCAAACTTCTGCTTAAAGTGATATTGATAAAGTGTACAACCATTGGCCACTGTGCTTGCACACAGAGGAATTTGACCCATATGTGCAGCGAAACACACACACACACACCCCCCAGTGAATACAATACGAGGCAGTGAGAACATGTGCCTCAAGCGGTGGGCGGCCTTATCCAAGGTACCTTGCTCAAGGGTACATCAGGCATGACCTGCCCAGAGATCGAACTGGCAAATTCCATCACAAGACCAGACCACCAACCACCAGGCCACAGCTGCCCCCTTTTTCTGCTGAAGCCCAATATCAAACCACGACATTAGACATCAAGAGACATCTCACCCCTAGAAGACTCCTTTTTGGAAGGTCTGCTCTTGGGGCTGACTGTCTTCTTCTTGCTGGCCTGAATCTGACTCTGCTCTCTCCACTTTTTCAGCTGAAAGTTGATGAACTTCCACATCATCCAGGCCTGGGTCAGACAAATGGCTGACAGACATGTCATCCTGAACAGAGTGAGAGCACAGACAGACAAAACAAAGTGTGGTTTAAAAAGAGGAAGTTCATGTTCAAAGTTACTTCATATTTAATAAGATAGGGAACACAAAGGCAGGGTTCTTACAGGTTTCAGTGAGTTAAGCTTAACTTTACTAAGACCTTTTAAGACCATTCTCAGTGAAATTTAAGACCAACATGACAAATTGCCAGAAACACTCTAATGATCCCAGATATTCTCAAAACATTTTATTTTTATTAATTCAGTTATAGAAAATTATTAATTTAATTCAATATTAGAACAGATAATCAAAATAGTTACATTCTCAACACAAGTAACACAGCACAAGCATGTCTAAATACAACCTTACCCTACATATGCCTGAGTTCTTTTTTTTTTTTATCACCAATCTCAGTGTCAAGGGCTATGAGTTGCACAAGCTTGTCTTTGTATGTCCTTCTCAGGGCATTTGACTTTCTTCTTTATGTCATTCTCAATTAACCAGAGAGAGAGGACGAGCGTGCAGGAGAGATTTGTATACAATACTGAGTTCCCATGCATGCAAAAATCTTGTGCGCTCAACACATCTGTGAGCGCTCAGAATTGTGGCACAAAAGCCACATCAAATAACACCGGGGAACGTTGCTAGATTTGACACTAGTCAAATATAGCAACGAAAGTTGCCAAGTGTATTCAGTGACGTGTTATCATACAGTTATCATGGGATTTGTAGTTCCTACAACATTAGCCCCCCCCAGAAACACAACACAGAACTACATTTACAGTGCATGCATTTAGTAGATTAGACTACGCTTCTCTGGAATTAAAAGTAAAAATTTAATAAACTTATTTTAAGACCTTGGATGGATATCTGGCCGTTTTAAGACTTTTTAAGGCCTTAAATTTAAAGCTTTGAATTTTAGATTTTTTAAGACCCAGTGGGAACCCTGACAAAGAACACTTTTGATACACTGCACTTCCTAGACTTCATCTGAAAATACCTGCTCATTTTAAAACCAGACAGAAGACAGGGACCTACACAGAGGTTTTCTATTCCAGAAAGCATACTCATTCAGAATCACGACTACCTCTTAATTCACCAAATACAGGAAATCAACATGAGCTGTAGAACTTGCCCTTTAAGAACTAGTGTGGGAAGAAATTAACTACTTCATCTAAATATAGTTCTCTCAAAAGTCATCCAAGTGAAAGTCTCTTACTTTTACTACATGAATTACTAGAAGTCTAAACCTAGACACCCTCTAACTCTTATTTTTAATTTATTTCTAGGTTTTTGCCAATTTTTATCCCCAATGTAGTGGTAGCCAATTAGCCAATCCCCTCCGTTAGGCCTCTCCCCATCACTTTGCAATGTCCCTGACTCTAGGAGGGTGCAGGCAAGCACAAGCCTCCTCCGTTGCGTGTGATGCAGCCACCGCCTCTTTTCAAACCACCGTCACTGGAGAGCCCACAGGGTCCCCAGCTCCAATTGGACCAATCAGTAGACGCCTGAGCCAGCGGACATTGCAACGTGAAAGTGATAGGTAGAGAGAGCGCCATCTACCCGCCCAAAGAGAGCACTGCCAATTTTTGCTCTCATGGGTACCCGGCTGTTGATGGCAAACAGCATGACCGGGATTCGAACTCGCGATCCTCGGGTCATAGTGGTAGCGTCTTTGCCCGCTGAGCCACTCGGGACCCGACACCCTCTAACTATTAAACTGAAAACAAAGTTACTAAAAATGGGCCAAGTTTTTTAAGTACAGACTTCAGTAATAATTTAATAACCTAATGACTTTTGCCTCAAAACTAAGTTGGCTCTATAGTGTTTTTTCTTTATAAAAAGGAAGAGGAGGTGATGAGACAAGGAGAGTAAACACTGTGCTGATTTTTTAGAAAAGTAGTTTCAGAGATTAAACTTCAGGAGTGTTTCTGTACACAACATGTTAACCAAGTTATGTTTGAACTTTTTAAAATTTATATTATTTTTATTTTAAGAGAGGATGTGGACAGCACCATCATGTGCAACACTTGTTAGAAACTAGTCATTTACTGTCGTGGATATACTTTTTCTGTACACAAAGTATAATTACCTTTAATGTAAATGTATATTTTATAGGGATTTTATACATTTATGCAAGGTATTGAGTATTTTCTAGGTTTACGTAAACAAAAAGTACATAGAACTGAATCGTATTGTTCTATGGTGAAATGATTTTAGTTTGTTTATCAGCACTTAACCTTTCAGCACATTTGAATAGTATTGTGGTAATACTGATAACTAAGCACTTAGGATACAATGATCTTGAAATTAAATGTTCATAGTTTCATCTCTATCATGACATGAAACACTCCGCCCAGAGAGCCTCTAATACAGTGTAGATAACTAGGGCAGAATCATACTAAAAAGGTACTCGACAATCTCAGTTTGCAAGTTTTAACCACTAGATGGCAGCATCTACACTACCTGACAGTGAGCACATTGAAGTTTCCATCTGCTAAGGAGAATCCCTGATTATCCGTTCGAGACAGTCCAAAACCGAACGTCAGCACAGAGAGGGTGAGGGTCAGCAGACGAGCGATGACAAACAGGAGAGCCCAAAGTGTAAATCTGAGAGAAAGATGGAGGAACATGAGCGAGCAAGTGAGACAATGAGGGACAGAACACAATGATTCTACAATAAGGATGGTCCAGAATAAGTTGTGTCCCATGTTTATTATCTGGTAAATTAAATGAATGCTGGTAAGAAAGTGATTATTTCAACTACTCACTGAATATACACTCACTGGCCACTTCATTAGGCATACACAAATTACATCTGCAGTCACTCAACTCCATTTTATCAGCTCCACTTACCATATACGTGCACTTTGTAGTTCTACAATTCGACTGCAGTGCATTTGTTTCTCTGTATACTTTGTTAGTCTCCTTTGACTCTGGTCTTCAATATTCAGAACACCCACAGGACCACCACAGAGCAGGTCTTATTTGGGTGATGGATCACTCTGATATACTGATGTGATGGTCACAAAACTGGACAATGAGTGTAGGTAAGTGTAGGTATGTACATACATACAAGGTATGTGTACAAAATAAGGTGGCCAGAGAGTGTATAAGGCAGTGGCGGATGCTGGTCTTTCAAGGAGGGGAAGCTCAATTTCGGGCTACATCATAAAATGTGTCGGTTTATTTATACGTAAATTCTACAAACCGGATTCCAAAAAAGTTGGGACGCTATACAAATTGTGAATAAAAACTGAATGCAATGATGTGGAGATTGCAAATGTCAATATTTTA
>BRDA01049488.1:0-27337 GCA_036984385.1 Crenuchus spilurus | reverse complement strand
AGTTCTGTCCCATCAGTTTCAAAGCACCACAGAGAAGGTCAGATTGTTTAAAAGAAAGTCAGCTGGGAAGCTTCTGCAGCACTAAAGCTGAGCTTTAAAAGCTGTGAGGGATTCAACTCCGCTCCAGACTCCTCCACAGTGCAGTGAATGAGTTTTTTTTTTCCTTGACCAAATTGCCACCAGTTTGCCAGCTTGTTTGTCCATACATGCTTTTCAATGACTGGGTGCATATTGAGTAATTTACCACAACAGCGAGTCTCCTCATGAAGCTCCACTGGAAATCAGTTAGACAAGCTTGCGCATGCTAAGCAGTCCATAAGTTCTCCTAAGTTTTCTGTGCTGCAAATCTCTCAGGGTAGAGATACATCTGTTCGCCTTTGTAGGCGTTTTTTTTTTCTTCTTCTTCTTTCCTCATCTGTCTCTTGTAACTGCTCCCGGATGCTGCATTTGGAACGACTGCCCATTTGGCATATAGTGCACTATTTAGGGTGTCAGCAGATGCCTGCATGTCAAGGTGGGAGCCATTCTGCTTTCATCCAACGTCTGGCACAGCTAATAGCATCTCATGGGAGAGAGGTTCTAGAGGGGAGCAAAGACAGACAGGCAGGCAGGGTGTTCATCTATATTTTCTGAGGACTATTTAGGGACAGTGTTAAGTTAGAGGCTGTTTATGAAGCAGCAGCGCATAGGAAATGCTGGAGTTGCAAACGGGGCGGCTGCGTGGAGGAGCAGTCAAAACGAGTGGGTGGCAAACAGGACTTTGATGTCAGAGTGGCACCCACAGGCACTGGCACCTCAGCTTTGGAAGGGGATGGAGAAGTAGAGAAAGAGGGAGAAAATGGGTGGGTGGCTGGGGCAGAAAGTGCATAATGGATTGCTATTAAGGTCTAAAATGAGATGGCAGTAACTAATTCCTGTAGAGGGAGTTTCCTCACACACTTATGAGAGAGAGAGAGAGAGAGAGAGAGAGAACACAAGCGCTCAGGCTGTTTACTGCTCTGTGTTATAGAGCGCAGTCTAAAGTAGGTCAGGTATCCTCAGCTTTAATGGATTCACACTAAACTTCTATCTCTGAGGTGCAGAGCAGCCTTTTCACTAAAGAATAGCAACACCTGTTTAGTGGAGAGTACAACACATCAAGGGTCCCCTACACACTACAATATTTGTACGTTCCTGCGTGTATGGGTGTCCTTGTACTGAGCTAGTACTTGTCCACACATGGTCAGTGAATACAGTCAACGGATGTCTATGTTACGTTTCAGTCGTTTGTATTACAGAGGACAAGTGTGGGTGTAATTTGCATATTTCTTCTATTGATGCAATTACTCTGTTATTCAGCAGATGTAGCCTGTATTAACCTTGAAATACAACGCAGGATATGTGTGAATATGTTGTGGTGCGGTGGTAAGGTCATGTGTGTGATTTGCAGGACAAAATGTTCTGACTTGCATCGGCATCGACAAAATGATCCAGTGCGTTTTATAAATAAAACTGTACGTTTTATTATTTATTATTAACAGGACAAAACTTATTTCTTTTTTGTTTTTGAGGTTAAGCTTTAGGGCTTGACTTGGAAAATTCCTAACCATTATAGGTAATTAAATAAATAATAAAGACAACACATACGACTCCACATCCTGATTCTGTATAAAAACAAGCGTGTGTGTTGCTTCTCTGTGCTCTTTTGCTGCAGGCACTGAAACAAAGATTGTCAGAAAAAATAGAGGCCTCTTTATAATGATCTCTAAAAAATTAATAACAATACGAATAATTGCTAAATGAATAATGTGCTGCAACCTAAATTTCTGACATTATGTTTATACACATTTACAGAAGGCATTTTTTTTACATCTTTTGTAAAAAGCTATATACACATTCAAAAGAATTTTTTCCACATACACATACTTTTATTTCAGAATATGATTCTTCTGTCTTGCCGTTTAGAGACTATGATAAATTCCACAAATGCTTCTGCCTCAGATACTCAATCTTCTGTGGTAGAAGGGTGATGTGGGACAGTGTCACAGCTTTTAGTTCAGTTTTGGTGTCTCCTATAAGTTGTTGACACTGAGCTTATAGGCTTTAGTACAACTGTTTTCTCTCCACCAGATGTTTAGTACAGATTTTACGCAGTGCATCCTGAGAAGCATATACAGTATATATACAGCACAGGAGCAGTGAAAAAGATAAATTAGGATGTTCGTTGGAAAGGTGGAGTCATTTTGGAGGAGAGAGTTTCATTCCCTGGGCAATCCCATCCTCAGTTCTGGGAAGAGGATTACTACACACATGCAAACCTACAGTCGTACACACACACATACACACACACACACACACACACACACACTGCTGGTCAGGGTCCTGAGAGAGTAGGTGGAATTATGTAGCAGCAGTGGAGGAGTAGAGCAACTGAACTTTATTACCATCTCCCACACTATAGGATGAATGTCAATAATAGCATGATATTACAATAAATAATGTGAATATATAAAGTGAAATAATGTGAAAATGAATCTAAAAATGGTTGCAATAAATATGATATTGCATGTTCATGTAATCTGAGTCCTGAATGTAGATCATCATGCATGTAATCCCAATATTACCCCAATTCTTTAATCACTGGTGTCAGGACTGAGGCTAGGAAGGCCGATACATACGTACAGATGGGATTTTAATGAACGTAAAATAAACAATTACGAAAATACAAACACAAAAGAGCTTGAAAGTGACATAAGCAGTACACTGAACAATGATAACAAGAACTACAAGTAACTAGAATAAGGTAGACAATAACAATGAATCACACAAGACTATGAAACATGAGGCATTATAAAGGGGAATAATTAACAAACATAATGAGAAAAAATATAGAAACTAGGTGTAAACAATCATAGCCAATAATACGTAGACACCTCATTGACTGGGTTGGCCCACTGATGTGATGTAACTGTGTGTCCGCCATATTAAAGGAGGCAAACTGTGAACTAATACAGGTGAATGGACTGAACTTCATAAATCGCCTTTCTATAAAGTTATTTAAGCTAGTGCGTTCATTCACACATTCAGATGTGCACTAATATACACTGGGAAACTTTTAGGCACAAAAAAATAATTTGTGAGAATAGCCAAATACGATCAAAACCAATTTGTCAGTCGTACCTGTGAAAGGTAATCCCATGTGATCCCGTTTTGACTGTAAAATGGTTTGTAAAAACTCCAGCATCTCTCTCATGTTATTTTGGTTGCTTTTGCCACCTCCAATATGGCGGCAACGTTGATGTACGTGTCAGCGCTCAATGCTCAATATGTCTATGTAAACAATGATCACAGTGACGTGATGGCTAATCAATAAGAAACATGGACAAGCGGAAGACATGGACAAATAAGGCATGTGGGCCGGGATCGTGACAACTGGCGCCCAGTAATATAACGTTCAATTACTTGTCTATAAATCAGTGACTGGTCTAGGTTCTTCCTATCTTTCTGATATTCTTAACCAACATAAGCCTGGCAAGACTGTAAGGTCAGAAACGTCTCTGCTAATTGTGCGCAGAGTGACCAACACCAAACATGCAGAGGCACCTTTGAGCTTTTACTCTTCCTCAGGGGTCAGGGGTGTCCAAGCCCAGTCCTGGAGGGCTGGATTCCTGCACAGTTTGGTGATATTCCTCATCAAACAAACCTGATTCAGTTCAGCAGGGAATGAGCATGTTTAGTTTTAGTGTAGAGCAGGGCAAACACTAAACTGTGCAGGAATTCGGCCCTCCAGAACTGTAGTTGGACACCCCTGCTCTAGGTGGAACAAGATCTGAAAACTTTGGAAGTGTCCCAACACTAGATATTTTTAAATCAAGATAAAAATGTTTGCACTTTATATTTTTAGAGTTGTCATTATGTTTTATGCTTTGGGATCGATATTTTTATTTGTATAAATCTGTATAAATAAACTTGATTGATTGGTTGATGGGATTGATTGGTTGATCGATTATGTAGTGCAGCTCTCTAGGTCCAAGAAGTAGAATAATAAAGAAATGAGTTTGCAGTTTTGTGTTCCATCAACAGCATAGCATTTCTAAACTGGTTACAACAAATTAAAAATCTGCTTTACATAAGCTTTATGTAAACCTAATTTGATTAAACATAATTAGGTTTTAAGCTGTTAGACTTGGCAGTTGTTTTGTATTGATAAATGTTCGCAGACAGTCTGTGGAGTTTTGCTGTTTGTAAGTGTATTTCTCTCAAATGTAACTGTGAATAAGCTTGTAATTATGTATTAGAGATAGTTTTGATTAGTATTGCATCGATACTGAGTGCAATATCCAGGCCAGTGTGGCCATATGTATAGCACAGTACCTCTCCTGCTTCAGTTAAGTATGTATAATAGCACTGAATGGTTTTAGGCTATATGTAGTGTAACCAATAAACAGTGCACATTTTAACACGATGAAATGTATGTTAAATATATGTATTTAAATTATTTTGAGAAAATGTTTATGTTAAGCTTCTTCAGTCATTGACAATCAGTTAACATGAGGCTTCACATCATTCAAACATTTATACACCATGCATATTATTTTGGCTTAAGATTGTATTGTTTAATGTTTTCAGTTTTCTTTAAGTTTTAATCTATGTTCTTTAATGTTTTTGTGATGAGGGGTAGGATAAGTGAAGGATTAACTGATGTAACGTTGTATAGAACTACAGGACTGTGTTGTTAGTACACATTGCAATACTTATACACAGTATATGTACTAACAAGAATTGAATGCATCATAGAGATAAACACACACAGCCCTGTCAACATGTCTCTACAATTAGATATATCAGTACATGTTCACATTTGTAATGTTTGGATAATTAGGTGTATGTAAAAAAAAATCATAATTCAAATTATTAATTTAATTGCTTCATTGCAACATCAGGACTGAGTGGGCATCAAAGACCGCACAGTGATCGACTTCTTTTTCTGGCAGAGGTGATGCAAAGTATCGTTCACAGTGACTGTGGTAACCATGGTGGTGAGTTAGTGGCTATTAATGTTTGTTCTAGTTAGACTAGGCAACAGATGCAGATGATGTATTGCATCACAGACATGCAGTCACAGTCAGAGCTATGAACAAGCTGTATGAACCAACTGCTCTCCAGAGGTCAGTTTTGTGTTTTATGAACAAGCTTTGGGTTTCAGAGATTTTACCACGATTGTACAATGTTTCTGAAATATTGGCTTGCTAGATTGCTCTCTGGTCCAGCCAGGTTTGAGGCAGGGCTACGGTGAGGATTAACAGATGAGGAATCTGCTAATTCTGATTACTGTTGACTTGATATTAGCATCTTCCAGTTTGGTCTTGTTTATCATCATATTGAACCAAGAAAACCAAAAGGGAAAAACATTATCAACATGATTCACAGTGTTCTGTGTTTGGCAATCAATATGTATAAGTGCAAGTCTTTTAATGTTTATATATGGCTTCATGTAATAAAAAATAATGTTATTTGCTTTATAAAAGTTTTGGTAATTGTCCCTTTAAAATAAAAACATTTAATTCCTGGATATATCATTTGTGTCGCTCCAACCAGTTTAAAGCTGTGAATTCTGTGCTCAGTTATGTGAGCTGGGATTCTGTGTATCTTTACTCCGCTTCACATTCAGGTATTTAGCCCTGGGCTGTTTCTTTTGGGGTTCCTACTACATCCCTACAAACTCAACAGTATTTTTCCACAAAAGAGATATTTTCAGCAGGCATGCATTAAAATAAAACATTACTGTTCTATAT
Organism: Crenuchus spilurus; assembly: GCA_036984385.1. Taxonomy (NCBI): domain Eukaryota; kingdom Metazoa; phylum Chordata; class Actinopteri; order Characiformes; family Crenuchidae; genus Crenuchus; species Crenuchus spilurus. Next base: position 21,563 of record BRDA01049488.1, on the reverse strand, counting down.
TACTAAAGAAAATTAATCAATTAAACCAAATCATCTATGATCAGTCACAATGGTTAGATGGTAAAGTCTGATAAGTCCTACTCATCATAAAGGGTGGGTTACTTTTTCCACTTACTAGTAATAGAATGAGTGTTCTTAGTAAGAATGGCCACTGATGCAGCATTAGGACCAGTTAATGTGACGGTCTGTGTGTTCATCTGTGTGTTTTGTCTGATGGAGATGTTAAGTGATGCGGTTGGAGGTGGGGGGGTTGGGGAATAGGAGGATTTCTGGAATGTCATGGATGGCCAGGGGCCAAAGGGTGCCCTGTATCACTACAGCCAAACGCCTCCATACACTTAGCAGCTGCTGGAGCCACACAGCCATAGACAAAACTGTTGTCTGTCCAATTCATGTAGGAAATCTATCCTCTCCATTTTCAAAGGTTATCAGCTTGAGAAAGTAGAAAATGTGCATCGTCAAGGATTTGGCACAGCCAATAGTGAACCATCCTTTAGACTCTTTCTCGTGTGTGTGTGTGTGTGTGTGTGTGTGTGTGTATGTGTATGTATGTATTCAGACATGTTGAAGTGCAGTGATTCACTCACTTTAAAGGACCTTATCGGAGGCTCTTAAAGGTCGCTTCCCCTCATACATATTCCACTCTTCTGCAGAAGAACTTCACAGCACCTTTCCTCACTGAGTGTGTGTGTGTGGTAAAGGACTGTTGACCATGTTTATCTGCATAACCCACGCAATACTGCAAGTCTCTCCCTAATGAGCCGCTAATTAAAGACAGATACAGATTTTCACCCTCTGAAATCCAGAAGGTGTATCTGTGAGTGTGCTGCAGTTTAGGTGTCATAGCAGCCTGGCTTCTAGTGTAAAGCTCCCTCTCATCCTCTCTCTCTCTCTCGCTTTCGCTCTCTCTCTCTCGTTCTCGGTTTCGCTCTCTCTCTCGCTCTCTCGCTCTCTTTTCTCTCTCTCGCTCTCTCTCTTTCTCTCTCTTTCTATCTCTCTCTCATTAAGGTTGCGTTCCCTGCATTGCTGTGCTCTAATCTCATGTATAATGTATAGCACAGAAGAGGAGTCTCCCTGGAGCCAGCACCAGGCCTAGTAAGAACAGGTCTGGCCCTTTGATGTAGTCCAGTGATTAGGGCTCCCCGTCAGGCACACACATACACACACACACACACACACACACACACACATACATACACACACACTAAAGTTTAAGCTCAGCTTTGACCCTCATTAGAGAACTAGAGGAGACAAGAGATCTAAGAGTAGGCTGTTGTATCTTGTGTGTGTGTGTGTGTGTGTGTGTGTGTGTGTGTGTGTTGCACTGAGAGGAGAAGTAAGTGAGAGCAAAGCAAGCAGTGGGACTGAACAGCTGAGAAGGGAGGACAAGGTGTCTCTAGTGCTTTACTCTGTGCGATGTCTGCACAGCATATAAACTTAAATCACCATAGCTCATTCTGTGCGTGTGTGTGTGTGTGTGTGTGAAACCTCAGAGCACTAGGTGACGAAATTAAGAGGGAATTCTTGCAGTATCTGCTGAAGGCAGATTCCCTCATTTATCACTTCTGGGAACCTTGATTCATTTGCCAAGTGGGTTTAAGCAATTTTTAAAAAACCAGCATTTTAGGTACATTGTTTGACCACTCCAAGCCAGTCAGTATAAGCCCTTAAAATCAACAAAAAGCAGCTAATTCTGCTGCTTATTCTCCCTTGCTAATAATGTTATGTCTCAATACTGTTATTGTATTTATTTTATTTGCAAGGAAAGAGATCTACTGGAACGGATTTTTTTTATTTTGTGCCACTAACTACTGTTTTTCCATCACAACAGTGCACAAATAGTATTACACTTCACACTTCAGTGACATTTTCTTGTTGCTCTGATTAAGTATTAAAGTCTGAATGTGTGCACATGCTTGCTTGTAAGCTGTCACCGTGCATCCTAAAATAAAAGTAGTTATTGTTGGAAGCACTGCCATCATTTGGAAGCTTCGATAAAAATGTATTTTGAGCAGAAATCTTTCCATTCCGGCTGATTCCTGGTAGAGAATTGTGCTTCTTTTATATAGTGATAGAAAACACAGTAGTACTCAGAGAACACCACACATTTCCATATTTTACAATATAATTAATGTCTGTTCTATTTTAAATACTCTGTGTCCACACACAACTCTTCAGCTGTAACAAAATACAGTGTTAAATTGGTGCAACTTATTTGTTTTAGAAAGTATTTAAAGTATTGAAAGTTAAATTATAGAATTGATTGCCAAGTTTTGATACTTTTGATTATTGGGGCAACATTAATAGTTCTAAATACTGATATGATTTCCTACACTCCTCGTGTATTTGCTGCTATGTCAGTGCTGCTAAAAAGGAATTGCACATTATTTGATCAATTTCATAACTTGGTGAATTGAATGTGCTGTCATCAGTTATGTTGAAGCAAATAAAGATAAGTAGAGAAAGCTAAATTTACTCCAAAATTCTCCAAAATACTCTTGATTTTTTGTTTGTCTTTTTATTGTTCACTTCAGCTCACCCTTCCAAACTATGGGAGGGTACACATAACACAAGTGGCCACTTGCTAAAACTACTGTTCTGTGAACTCCTTCCCTCAGGGTAATCCAAAGGTTTGAGGGTCTGCTGCTAGCAGCTTTCCCTGCCCCTTTGGAGAACCAGAATACCCTTGTCACCCTTACCTCGCCCCCTCTCCCTGTCATTCGTGTTTGAGTTTGTCCTCCATGTGTCTTCTCTACGTCATTGTCCACACACCCCGGTGATGTCACCTCATTGTTCACATCCGTTCCCTCAAGTGTCACTAATTACTTCCCATATAAGTTTTCCCTGTAGATGCTGAATGTGAATGTTGGTGCTTGTTGTGACCTGGATGTTTCGTTCCAGTCATTTGTCTTTTGTTTGGCTTCAACCCCAGCAATTGTTTTGTGTACTGTGGAGTTTAATAAACCCTCAGGTTTATCATATTCTCTTGCCTCCTGTCTCCACATCTACTACGCCACACAGATCATTACAACCCTTCAACATGGCAGGGACCAAGTGGTGAGGGCAAGTGTGGTAGTGACTTTTCTTTTCCATATTTGGAACTAAGGACAGGTAGTTTGCCCATTTTATGTACTTTATTAGTTGTGTACAGTAAACAATGAGATGTTTAAATTGTTAAGCACAGTGATTTATATGGCACTAATCTTTAGCTAAAATGTCATGATAATGATATGTACAGTGAAAAAAAATTGTTGACCTGCAACCTCATTAAATCTCCCAATCTTGCATATTTTTGACACATCACCTGCTCTCCATGGCTTTGATACCACAGTACAGTATCTTAATATATTTGTATTTTTAGTTTATTGTGTACTCAGGAGATTATGCCGGTGTAGTTTTCAAACGATGAACATTGACCGAGTTACACATTCTGTCTGCTGGCAGGAAATAGGTATTTGTTTGACATTTAAAAATGTTACTTGGAGAGAGCGCTTGAACATTGATCGCTCTTAATGACACTGCAGTTGTTTGTGGCTTTTGAATGCAGCTCAGATCATTTCAGAAAGTGAGCATTTTGATCAAAAATATAAAATCCTAATGTGACTCATCTAAGGCAGACCAGTAAACTCCAGGCTTTGAAGGCCCTTGCGTTGCACATTGTAAAAAGCTGTAATAACAAATAATTAGTTGCAAAGAGGCCCAGCCCTGTCCTGCGTTTCGCTACGACAGTGTAATGCCCTTTCCTGGGCTCGGTGAAGGGGTAGGGGACTCACCAGGACCAGGATTAAGGATTAAACGGAAGATAATGGATGGATGGATAGCTGTGAAGAGATTGATAACACTAGAAATGTACCCCCCTGCAGGATTTAGCTCTCATCATAACCCAACACCCCTGCAGCCCGTTGTACCTTACATTGAGAGTAATAAGTATAAAATTAGTATCAGTAACATAAGCAGAAAACATTTTGCTTATTTCTCTCTACATTTATTTTGCATATCATTAACAAAGCTGCAGCCAATGTAATCACTATGGTAGGAAGGTAATGTTTACTATGTTATGTTATATTCTAAAAATAATGTGTTATACATTGCCAATGCAAACTTGGCCCCATCTCATTTCTTGATCAATCAAATTGACTGGTCATTTTAACATATTTTAAGACACTACAGGGAATTTGGAGTTATAACTTAAAGCTGTGTTGAAACTATATTGCTTGCTGCAACTGGCTAAATTAGAGCAGCTTGTAAACGTGAATGTTCAACCTAGACTATAATTGTACTTGTGTTCAACTGGTGCGCCTGGCTACAGCCTGTATTATTTAGATGCCCCTGAAGTACTTAAAACCCACTTAAAAACACAACTAGAAAAACTGAAACTTTGAAGAACATTGCAGAATAATGTTTGTAAGCCTACATCAGTGATGATTTTTATCTGTGAACGTCGTTCTCCTTTTACTTCATACTCTCAACAGTTAATTTTCTCAGCTTAATTAGCTGTTTTCTAACTAATATGAGCAGTTCACCCTCAAGGACACCTAATATTGCTTTGTCATGGCAAATCCAATTAAGGTTTAGGCTCTGTGATTTGTTTTTATTTAAGATGTTAACTAAATGTCTGTTAAATGTGATAGAAAATGTCATTTAGCCCAGTGAAAAAGAAGATTATTTCTGAGCAGATTCTGCGAGGATAATAAGCATATTACAGGCACCAAAATGCCCAGATGTACATACTTACACACCACTGAGATAATACATCACTGCCTTCCAATTCTCTAATGGCTGCATTGATCAGGAAAACCTCTGTTTTAATGAGCACTGTGGACAGCACATACACTCACACACACACACACACACACACACACACACACTCACACACAAACACACACACATATGAATAAGTATGGGGGGGTCAAGAGTGCTTGCCACATTGTTTATAGAACAGCAAGCTCACAATCACTGCAGCCACCTCTACACACAAACACACACACACACAGTCTCGTTTATACGCAGTGATTAACATTTAGCCAGTAAACACTATTTCCAAATCTCTCTTTTTCCATCACTCTCTCACCTCCCCCTGTCTCTGTCAAACGACCATGCACATTTACCCTGTGATCATTTAGGAAATTGAGGTCTTGTTGATAGAATAAGGGAGATTATAGAGGTGCATTGTAATTCAGATTGTGATCTGGTGATAGTGGTTTGATGATAAGGTCTTGTAAACACTGCACTTGTATATTTTTTTCTGCTGGTTTGCTTTTGATGGCATTTGGGCTTAATTTAGACATGAAGTGACAAGCGCTCTGAACCCTGACACACACTTAGTGTGTGTGTGTGTGTGTTTGTGTGTGTGTGTGTGTGTGTGTGTGTGTGTGTGTGTGTGCATGCAAACATCTATGTGTGTGTTACCCCAGAGTCAGACTGGCATTATAATGATGCCCTCCAGCATCAGTGGTAGTAGACATCAGGAGCACCCAATCTGTCTGTGGGCATCACATACTTACTCACAAAACACACACACACAAAATATGGGTTTATTGCCTTTCTAGCTAGTGCTTCACCACTCTTCAGTTTTGTAGAAGTCCATGTGGCTATATACAGTATATCATGGCCGCATATTTTAGTTTCTCAATTCGCTAAACGAGGGCTAAGACTACAAAACATATTTGTTGTCCAGTTATCATTCCTTACCAGCTTGGACAACTCCTCTGCCTTCTCTCTTTCTCCATGTGCCAGGGATTTTCTCCCACTCTGCCTTTAAACAGTCTCTTGTTCAGTGCATGTTTTTGTTTAGAGCTGATCTATTACAGAGAACCTGCATTTATTTTAAACAATCACTTATCCCCTTGCCTTTTACAGTTTCCTGTGGGTCTTAGCGATAGTGAACAACCTAATGGTTAAAAATACCAAAATGATCAAGCACCACAGCACCCTTGTCACAAAAAGTAAATAGAAAGACTTATTTAAGTGCCTGTTTCTTTTTGAAATGATAATGAGCCACTTCCCAATCCACCCCCCTTTTCTTGTGGGTTGTTGGCAGAGATTCTAGCCAATGAGAGGATTAAATTCTGTTGTCATCATGCAGTCTCGGTTTGCACAGCTAGAAGAAGAGCAAATGCAGATCTGGCTCTGAAAACTTCATCCACCTCACTCTCAGATTAGAACTGTGTATGACATCATCACACCGGTGGCATTAATGCAAGTCAGGCAGAATTAACCAGCATGCATACTGTGCCTGGCAGCGATCAGCCTGCACAGCAACATGTTAAGTTAACTTCTTGAGCAAGAACCATTCTGGAGGTATACACCCATTCTCTCATTTTACTATGTTCACTAGTTGATAAGATTAAGTTTACGGTACTTTCAACTAGGGATGCACCGATACCACATTTTTTAAAACCGAGTACGAGTACAAGTACTTACATTTAAGTACTTGCCGATACCAAGTACCAATAAGAGTACTAATAAATATCAATACTTACAATTAAAATGAAACGGAGGCTGTATGTCTTATGGCTCCAGTTAGATGTGTTTGTGATCTATTTAATCTAAACACCTAAGATAATGATAACAGATTACACATTTCCCCTTTATACACTGAAACATTCAAAAATGAAACATATCAGATATACATAATCATCACCGTTAGCGAACTAGCTAGCTACACTACGTTAGCTTACCTTTTTGTAAAGCTCGTAGTGGTGAGAACTGAGGACCTCTTGAGGTTAGTAGTGCTTTTCCCAGTTATTTTACATCCACAAACTTTGCTTTGTTTTGTTTTGTGTGGCAGTGAAAGTGAAATTACTCGATAAATCGCTTCTTCTTTTCTGTCCAAGCTGCGGCTGTGACGTCAGCACGTTGTGTTGTTAAGCTTCAGCAGTGTGACTGTGGAACTTAGCGTACTTTGAGGAAGTCAGACGTGCGGCAGGTTTACTTTAAAAAGCGGATTACTGGACAAAAACATTATTTTTGTCATTCTGTGACATTTTCGTTTTGTTTTTATTCGTCGACGAAAAGTCTAATACTTTTAGTCATAGTTTTTGTTTTAAAATTAGTTTTTATTTAGTTTTTGTGTCGTTTTCATCGTGAAAAAATGGTCGTCAACGAATATTTTTCGTCATAATTATCATTAACGAAATGAACACTGCTTTTTTCACCTTCATTCATCTGGAAATACCTCCACACCGCTGACATAGCTGCTCCTTCTCTACTACCAGGCTGGTTAAAGTCACGCTGCCGTTAAGTGGCTTGTTCAGCTCGGCTACCGTACGTAGTCATCGTCTTCTTTTTTTTATTTTATTTTTACATTTTATTTAATTTTATTAATTTATTTATTTTGTGGCGCAAACTAATACTGTTTGTTAGAAGGAAAGAAGCTCCCATCATGCTGCTATCGGATCCTGTAGTATTGGAGCACTTTTATGAATACGAGTACAAGTACACGCACATGGTGTCGGACAGATACCCGATGCTGGTATCGGTATCGGTGCATCCCTACTTTCAACTAAACAACTGAAAGGCGCATTATTATGGAGCAGTGTTAATCATTTTCTAGGAAAATACATGTAAATAACCTTTGCTGTAAGTGTTAGCTAGTGCTAAGTGGCCAGAGAAACACATAGCTTAGTTATTATTTTGAAATATTTCCATTTCCCTTGTCTGTAGTTTTGCCACATATAGTTGATATTGGTCCCACTCTTAGATGTTTTGTTGCCAGTCCTGTGTTTGGAAAAGCTACCAGCTTTGGAAAAGTTATACAGAGTGATTAGCACATACATACAGGTGTGTAGAAGAATCGTTGGCATCAGAAATGAACTTTATTCAGCACTTAGCTTTTCTTTTAGCTAAAGTATGGTTTAGTGTTGGTCTGTGCATCAGTTCCCATTGTAACTCTTATCTAGCATGTTCTGCCCTTGAACTGGACTGGTGCAGTTCTAATGAGCCTGTAGTTGTCGTTAGAACGGGAGCCAAATCTGAATGGATTGTTGAATTCCTGGGTTTCTGTCAAAGGAAGCCCACAAAACTGAGAGGGTTGTCTTATTTCACAGTTTGTGCATTAGTAGGCACTTCAGAGACCCAAATGCACAAACACTGAAAGTAGTTTCATAATATGTCCCCTTAAACTGTTATTATTAAGGCAAAAGTTTGTTTCTGCCTGTTAATCTTCTAGTTTTCTCAGTGCTTTTGTCTTTTATTTAGAAATGGAACATGTTCTAATTCATAGATGTCACAAGCTACTAACAAACATTTAAATAGGAATATACTATTAACAGCTCAAAATTAAGGGAACACTTAATCATCACAGTATAACACAAAGTCTATGAAACTTCAGGGATATCAGTTTGCCCAGTTATGAAGTGGACATGATTTTGAATGAGTTTCACCTGTTTTGGTGTAAATGAAAGTGACAACAATTGCACTGGAGAGCTAAGAGCAAGACAACCCCCTTATTTTTCCTGACGGAAGGTAGTCCAGCTCCTCCAGGATGACACATCCATACGTGATCTCCCAAAAATGTTTGCTGTGTCTTCCAGCACAATGAGGAGATACCAGGATGCACGCTGTTACACAATAAGAGCTGGAGAGGGTTGTAGAAGGGCATGAACCCAGCAGGAAGAATGGTATCTGCTCCTTTGTATGAGGAAAAACATGAGGAGCAGTGCCAGAACCCTACAAAAATGACCTCCAGTAGTCTTCTAGTGTGCATGTTTCTGACTCGACGAGGGTGACATGAGGGCCTGACATCCTCTAGTAGGACCTGTACTCACAGCCCAGCACTATGCAGTTTAATTGACATCCAGCAAAGAACACCAAAATTGGCAGGTCCACCATTGGTGTCCCGTTCTCTTCACAGATGAGAGCAGGTTCACCCTGAGCACATGTGACAAATGTAAAATAGTGTGGAGATGCTATGGTGAATGTTATGCTGTCTGCTACATCATCTAGCATGACCTGTTTGGAGGTGGGTCAGTGATGGTCTGTGGAGGCATATCCTTGGAGACTCGCACAAACCTCCATGCAATAGCCAACTGTACCCTACTCCTATTAGGTTCTGTGATGAAATCCTCAGAGCCACAGTCAGACCTTACTTTGGTGGAGTGGGCCCCAGGTACCTCCTGGTATAGGATAATGCCCGGCCTCATATGGACAGAGTGAATAGGCAGCTTCTGGCTGACGAAGACATTGATGCCATTGACTTGCCCTTATTTTCTCCAGAACTCAATCCATACATAAGTAATGTATAGTGTAGAATGATATATATATATATATATATATATATATATATATATATATATATATATATATATATATATAAGCACTCTACACTGAAGTGCCCTTGAGCAAGGCACCTATAGGGCAATAGGTGTAGAAATAGGGCTGCCTACTGCTTCAGTGCATTCACTAGTGTGTGTTTCACTACACGGTTGGGTTAAATTGCATTGTGTGCAATCACATTGGTAAAAAAGTTTAATCTAAATTTAACATAGCATCTCCAGGTCAGTATACTGATATATTTTTTATTTTGCCAATTTTCTCCCCTTCCCACTGTGGTAATAGCCAATTAACCCATCCCATCCACTAGGGGGCTCTCCCCATCACTTTGCAATGTCCCTGACTCTAGGAGGGTGAAGACAATCACACTCCGTTGCGTGTGATGCCAGCCACTGCCTCTTTTTGAACTACTTATGGTACACCATCACTGGGGAGCCAACACGCTTGAAGGAAAGTGCAGGGTTCCCAGCTCCGAATACACCAATCAGCAGATGCCTGAGCCAGCAGACATTGCAATGTGTGAGTGATAGGGAGAGAGAGTGCCATCTACCCACCCAGAGAGATCACTGCCAATTTTTGCTCTTTAGGACCCTGGCTGTTGATGGCAAACAGCATGACCGGGATTTGAACTCACGATCCTCTGGTCATAGTGTCAGTGCCTTAGCCTGCTGAGCCACTCAGGCTAATATACCGATACATTTACTGTTTGCATTATAGCCATCTGTGCATTACAGATCCAGAGTTTAATGAATTAAAGTGCAAATGGTACTGAATGTCTGTAGCGCTGGTTATTATAGGTTTAAGAGTATGAGAATTCTACTTAAAAAAAACCCGAAAGACAATCCAGGGCTATAGTAGACAGGACTTTGCTGTTCTACCCAAAAGCATGCAGAGAGTGCTTTGGGATGTGGTTTGAACTTTCAGCCTACCACTGGGAGGCAGCTGCACAACATTTCCTATCCACGACCTCAATGCTAAAGCCTGCCTGGAGCCAAAGAGAAAAGCTCCCCCGATTTTCCTTTCATAGCCTCCAGCGATTCCTTACGCCTCTTCCCTGAGAGTGTGGAGAGAAGGATCAGAGCAGAACAGCAGAGAGGAGGAAGGCTGAGGAGGCAACAAGGGAGCAGAGAAGGACTTTCACTTTGTCAGTGTCACCGTGAGCAGACTGATAAAAGACAGAGAGAGAAACACTCATGGCTGATTAAGTGCAGGCTGACCAGGAGAAAGATATGTGTGTGAGACAGCGAGAGGTGGTAAACATAATCTAGATAGACTAAATGCCATAGCACTCCACATGTGATATGAATTAACAACCATAAAATGTCAAATGTTTGTATTCCATCATGTTGAACTGCAGGAAAAAACGGGCAGATAACAAAGACATCTTTGCTCCCAACCAGAGCAAATGATGACACTGTGAACTAAGCTAAAGATTCAGCTGTGCCTCAGCAACTAGAACTTTTTGACAGACATTGGAAGGATTAGTTTATCCCCTGCCTTTGTCACTTGTGGTTCTGCACCTCCAAAATCAGCTCAGACTGGGATTTGGAGATCTGAGCTATGCGCGAGGTGCAAAATTACTTTCAGTTTCAGCTTCTTATGTGGTGAAGGCAGAATATAAACAAATCTTTCAGATTTCTTCAAATTGCAGGGGCACAGCTGAACAGTTGGTTTGGTTGTTGTCATGCTGTCATCAAATAGATTTGTGCTAGGTTGAGTTAAGTGAGTGAAAGTGGGCAAAAATCTAAAAAATCATAATTAGTGTGCAAAGGTACCGTCACGCCCCCACCTGGGCGTCTCCCTGTCCATTTTCCTGCTAAGTACCTGTGTATTCGTCCTTCACATATGCGTCCTATGTTATGTCTAAACCCACCTGTGATATCACGTTGTTCAGGTCTGCTCCCTTGTTTGTGTCCAATCACTGCCCATTAGGGCTGCCACAAACAATTATTTTTATAGTCGACTAATCACCGATTATTTTTTAAAGATTAGTCGACTAATCGGATCATACGTTAATTGAACATAAAACATACAGCTTATCGCACTAGAATGCAGCTGCTATTATATAACAGTCATTAGATTTCAGCTATATGCTAACTAAAAATAAAAACAATTAAGATCATAGTTCATTAAACATTTAATGAAATATGCAGCTTGTTGCAACAAACAATTATTTAACTGTTTAGCATAAAGTGTAAACATAGCACTGAAACATAACGTTAGAAACGTTAGCATTAGCATTGCTATTCAAACACATGACTGTTATAAAGTTACAGAAAACACATGAATGTGTTCTAAGGCTGATGAATCAAATCGTCATCGCTAATGTTAACTTTTACAGCTATAAATATGAGTAAGCAGCAAGTTACCTCTCTGTTTACGCTCTGTTTAGCAGCTAACTAGCAATTTAGCTTACCGAGATGACGGTCCCTCTTCATTATTGTCACAATCAGCCACAACAGGCTCACAATCAGCCACAACAGGCTTCCTTTTCAGGTGCTCGTGCATCGCAGTTGTGCTGCCGTGGAAGTCAAGTTCTGCCTTGCAGATATTGCATTGACCACGTTTCTCTTTCATTTTCTTAAAATGATCCCACTCTTTTGAGCTCCGTTGCCGGGTAGCCATGACAGCAGAGCCTGTCTGTATAACGGCCTGTGACATCATCCACTGCCTACCCCAGTTACCACTACTGCGCATGTGCGTCAAGGACAGAAAGGCAGGCGCAGCAGTGGAAGGTGCCGCAACAGTTTGGAGAGAAAAAGAAAGTTAAAAAAAAAAAACAACAACGCATCAACTATTAAATTAGTCGTTGATTATTTTAATAGTCGACATAATCGTGACTAGTCGACTAACCATGGCAGCCCTACTGCCCATATAAAGTCTCCTCTTTGTGTCATAGTCGTTGTTGGTCAGTAAATGTGATTAGTGCATGTCAGTGCTTGGTGCACGTTATCTCTTGTATAGTTTGTATAATAAACACATCTGTTGGGATTCTACACCTGAGTCTGCTTCTCTCCTCTTCAGCTCTACACCCAAGCATCACAGGTACACAGTGGAGAGAAGATAAGATGGTAATTGTGGGTATTATTTAAAAAATGATTATGATACTTCAACACATTTATATAAAACAGATTGCATATTTTTTAGTTTGATATGTGGGAATGGACAGAAAATAGCACCAAAACAGCAACAATGCTATCTAAAAGAATAATTATGAGTACAATTACTTGTTCTGTGTTCTGTGCATCACTTTAACAAGTTAAACAGGACCAATTATTCTTCACTCGCAGTCTCTTGACAATAGTGTGAACCCCTTAGACAGCTACACCACATGAAAGCCTCATCAAAGCTCCTTTTAATGAAACATACAATTGCTCAGTTTTAGTTAAAGGGACACTGGCCAGACTAAGAAAACCCATTACTGATTACATAGATGTGTTTTTCTCAAAACTACTTCTGCTAACTTTGCTGCTTTGGGTGGGTTGTTGGAGGCTGTACAGGGGTTAAGAGTATCTACAATTACTTAGTGTGTTTGAAGGCAGCAGACAGTCACACAGACTATCACTACTAAAAAATTAGAAAGCATGTTTCAGACTACTTGGTCCCAATAATTGAGCCCAGCACAGTTTTTGAAAGTTTCTCTCACCTTCAAAGTACATCATCAATAGTTTCTATTCTAGCTGGTGTCTCTTCCAGTACTGTTGATGTTGAGAAATAATTACTGTGACATTATTGTGATAACAATATCATATCATACACGGTTATTATATTCACCTCAGAAAATGCTTTGGTTTGTCATCTTTCCATAGTTTTCCACAGACAGCTCTATAATGCTCCATAACTCCATTTTCTCAGGCTTGAACACAGTCTGGCTGAAATGTAGCTTCTCTCAGTCCCTGGAGCCATTCAGACCTCTGTAGGGCTCACGTTCCACCACTAATGTTCTTCCTCTGCTCTCTGTGTGTCTGCTGTTCAAGATAAAATGAAACACTCAAGCTTGTGAGTAAGGACTATTCTCTCTCTGGGTATGCTCCACTTTCCCAGCTCTATCATCTACAGCTTTTGCTCTTTAGCTCTTGTCTTTTCATCAGAGTGTTTAGCCAGACTTTAACTGGCCTTCTGCAGAAAGTACACGTTGAGCAGAACATGATGTCCTCTGAGAGAAAATATATCTACCTGAGTGGAGTATAGCACACTGAGCGGTGATCAGTCACCACAGCCGCATCGTTTCTCTGGGATTTATTACTTGGTTATTCTTATGTTACGCTCCATCTTTGCTTCCGCAGCTGCCCGAGAAAATTGAGCCCTGTGTCAAATGTCATTCTGCATACACCAGGACAGGTATCAAATCAAGATTTGAAATCAAGGTATCAAATTCAGATTGCGTTGTTACTTGCTGTGCTTGCAATATGCATTGAGTTGGAAAGCCTGTATTATCCTAATCAAAATTATTTAATATTTGGTTATGTTATTTGTTGGCTCATTAGGCAGTTAGTAGAAAAAGAACCTAAATGCTCACAGCACATATTGAATGATTTTATGATTTGTTAGTGGCATTTTGCACCCTACTGTGGCATCATTTTTCTACAAGCCAATATATGTTCTGCTACTTCAGTGCCACACTGTAAAAAATGAACTTGCCCTGTCGTTAATCTAACTTAAATATTGTAGTTGGTATGACTACCAAGCACTGAATTTGTTGTGATAACTCAATATTTCATGTTTATATGTTTACTAACTACGCTTCCTGAGTTTACCTAACTTAAAATTTTAAGGCAGCATGGACACTAACTTTAAGTTGAAACAACACGGATATATTTTTTACAGTGCATGTCGATACCAAAATAAAATTAAAAAAAACATCCAGTTTTGAGTGGTACCAAGTGAAATCAGTAGCCTCCCACAATCCTGTCTAACTGACATTGACTGCAATTAAAGATGGCATGTACATTAGAAAACAGTCACCAACACTACAACTGCTATCACACCACTGAGTCATAATCTTATGACCATATATGTTTCATATGCTGTTGGTCAAAAAAGCTCTGACCCATTGAGATATGGATTCGACAATACCTCAGAAGGTGCCATGTGGCAGTTGTGAGGTACAGCTGCCTTTGACTGGATTTGCTCCAGCACATGCCACAAATGCTCCGCTGGAATAAGTTCTGGGAAATTTGGAGGCTAATGTCAGTAAGTACTCGGCACTGCTCAGTAGAAGAGATGCTTTAATACAGTATAGTCATCTGGCCATAACGTTTTGGCTCTTGTCAAAATTGTTCAGATCTTCATGTCTGCCAGTTTCACTTTCATCCAGCAAATTGACAACAAGCCCTGTTATACACTTAATCTGTTTGTGATCATAAAGTTTGAATAAATTATATTTCAAAGCACAAATATATTAACTTCACTGTGATTGGTCCATATCAGTCTGATCCTTGCACCCCTAAATGAAGGCTTTATTTTACAGTTTTCCCATAAAGTGCAATTGGTTTCACTTTGTTTCTTAATTTAATTTTATTTTTTTACTGAAAAATGTCTCACATCTACCAGACATAAACCATCCCACATGTGTTTGCTGGAAGTAGAATGCTGTCATTCATTCAGTCTGGTTCTCTGGGCTTACCAGCTTTTTTTATTAGACTTGTTTTAGATTAGATAAATTTTTTTATTAGTTGGTGGCTCTCTTAGAATGTTCATTCATTGTACATAAGCTGACTGATTTAGCATTTGAATAACTTAGGGGTGTTAACAGTGTTGTATATAAAAAGAATTGTATTTAATAGTTTTCTGCTTTTGCTTTTGAATAAAAAATTCTAAAAACTAGAATGAATTTTGAGACAAATCTAATGTGAATGTTGCTTAGCTTTGCACATACACATCTCTTTTATATAAAAATAATTTTCAAAGAACCATCAGTTGAAAGGTTTTTGGGGAACCCAAAGTGGTTTTTCTGTAGTATCACTGCCCAATAAATATATTGTGCAACCTTAAAAACATACATTCATTTCATTTTTTTCACCATCATGATCTATATTTTCTTTGAAGTTCTTTTTTGCTTGTCCTTCTATTACGGAAAGCATGAAGTTCCATTTCTAAACTTCTTAGTCAAACCCAGACAGTTTCTGAGGGTTCCACATCTACTCATGCAGTTGACTGATCAGTGGAGCTACAGTTGCCAGTTGAGTTCACATCTCTGCAGTCCGGCTCTGCAAGTCGCACTGCTCTCCTTTCCCCTCTGACTTTAATCCTGTTTGGGCTCAATTCAGGAAAGAGGATTATGTTGTTGAGCAGTATGAATTTTGTCAAAGTTCACTTATACTTGATTAATTTAACCATTATGCTCAAAAAGCGATTCCTCTTCACCCCTCGGTGGGCTATTTGTCAAAATAAATAGAAGCTTCTGGTGGCGTCATTAAACTTTAATTGATTCAGACCACTAGGGGGACTTTGGCTCTTTGAGTAGAGGAGTCGGGGGATGCTTGAAGCAAATTTGTGGTTCATTGGTTAAACTTTTAGATTTGTCCTTAAATTGCGTGTTTTAGAAAACGAGATTTCTTGGTTCTTGGTCTAACATTTGTTTGCATTGCCATGAAGTCAGTAAGTCTCTTTCTTTCTGCACAGTTAATTTTTTTTTTTTTGATAGAGAGATTGTGTTAAAGATGCTGTCTGTGAGCGAGGCACGTGTCAGCACTTATTTGCCATAGACGGGCAGATGGTGATTGGTGGAGGTCTTTGTCCGTCAAGCGTGAAGGACAGGCATGGCCAATGAGGCTTTGCTAATAAAAGATTCAACTGAACCCTAAAGCTATTAAGATAAACAGTTGGCTTTTTACTCTAGGTTACCATTCAGATCTCCTGCTTCTGCAGAGAATACTAAAGCAAAACAAAATAAACAAACCCATCTACATAGTACCTGCTGATAGACTATGACACAGCCTGCTGTGTTGACATTGTGAACAGTTAGAAGTACTGTATATGCTGCAGTGTTGGATAGCGTGGTTGCTGTTTTATGGAATGATGGTACAGTAAATTAGAATCCAGTTCAAGTGAGGGAAGCAGTGAAGTCAAATCCTTGACGGTGTAGTTGGAAAAGAATTCAATGGTTAAAGGCCTGCAGAGTTAACATTCAAAGCCTGATGTGAGACATTTACTGAGCAAACCTTTCTGCCCAGATGCCTCTCAGGTTAGACAGCTACAGAGCACACACCTTCTGAAGAGGTCACTTATGTAACACGTCAAAACTACAAACTTTCCCTCTGCAAATTCCCGTTAGCCCTGAAGGCACCTTTTGTTCGGGCAGTCTGCCATCTGAACGAAGTGCAAGTGGAGCATGATAAATTAGCATTTTGGATGAATATGAATATGTCCTATGAAAGCAGGCAGCTAGAATGGATTTCCCTTGTAGTCGAAACAAAAAGCACTTGCGGGAGCTATACTGTGCTTTAACTTTCACAAATTGCTGTTTTGCATGTTACTGGAATTCATTTTATACTGATAGCATTTGTCTATTTAAATCTGCTTTGCTTTCTTTTATAGTTCATTATAGCAGTCAAACATGATATTGTAAAATTAGGGCTGGCCTGAATTTTATGTCCTCTAAATGCTTGTTGGAATTATAACTCACAATCATTACATTTTAGCTAACAATTAATTGCCACAAATTATTGTAATTCACAATTTAATTGTCATATTTTGACTAGTGTAAGCGATTACAAAGAACAAGCCTAAAGTGGTCAAAGTAACTCTTCTGAAGTGTTTCCCATAAGCATCTTTTTAAAAATAACAATAGTTAAATGATAGAGAGAATATTCTTTTAAACACTCCCTCTCCACTGTTAGCACAGTGATAATGACGATTTTGGGAAACCGTCCAGCTGTCCTGCTTTCTGTCTATCAGTACTCAGTAGCACCAACCTGACCACAGATACAACTCTAGCTCAAATAAACAAACAACACTCTGCTGTCCTCTAAAGATCTTATAACATTAACGGAATGTTTGTTTTCATGATCCCATTTCAGTTCCTTCTACTTTCTTTAATGTTTTTCCTTCACTGTAGCTGATAAATTCCTATGTGACTAGACAAATGAACATGACTGTGGAAAGCAATTGTCAGTGAAAAAAATTGGGATTATCTAAAGTAATTATCAGGTGGTTATGTAATAATTGTGACAACCCTGCTTGGTATATCTGAACAAATACTTAAATTTAAATCACTGGTAAAAGCAATAAAGATGGACCTATTTGATTTTTTGTGTGACTTCTCTTTGAAGTTTCTTCTCTATAAAGATCCAGTAAATCACACACATCCATTAGATTTATAAACCAAACGTGTTAATAAAATTATTTCCCTTGTTGTGCCAACAGTTTGCGTCTCTTCCTGGTACTAACAGTAGTAAAAGCTTGACATTGCGATTTTGGCCCAGTACTCAATCTGTTTAATCAGAAAAGGTAACAAGAGTGATATCCATGCCTAAGCTAACAGCCGTGAGTTCAATATAAGGCATGTAGCCTACCAAACAGAACTTGGATAAGGATCGCTTTAGTAATGTGTTTGTGATGATCTGTCGGACTTGTTGTGTGTCCATGGTACGCCAACAAACACTGAATTTTGTTCTGAGCTTTTCTCTTAAAATTTAAAGTGCTGCTACAAATGATTTCTTGGCCATTGTTGCTCATTACATTTCTACAGTTTGTTGCCCTCTAGAGCAAAGTAATGTGAATGCTTGGCATGAATTTATGATTAATTAACTAAAATGTTTTATTTAAATACAATAACAGAAACATTTGTGTCAAAATGATTGATTAAATTATTGTAGTTTTATGGTTTAAGAGAATATTTCAGCCAAAAGACATATTTACATCATTTTACAGTTAATCCAGCCTAAACTTACAACCTGGCTGTTTCAGTCTAGTTGTTTGTTTTTGCAACATTTGCCTTCCTGCACCAGTTTTAAGCAAATGAACAAAAATTGAACTCTTGGCTGACTTACTGCATCTGAGGTAAGTGGAAATAAAAATTAAAAACAGTTTTGGAATGAGCAATTTTTTTTAAAGAAAAGCTTCAGAATACTCAAGTATACAAATTATTCAAGGCAGCTCTGAATACTAAGTAGTGTTGTTTTTTTCCTTTAATTCTTTTTAGGAGCAACAAACCCAAATCAATTTTCTGGGTGTGTCAGGAAGGGTTGGAGGAGTCATATGCAGGCGGTGATGAAACTTCTTTATTTAACATAAGATAGTAGACTGTGAACAAAACTGCGGTTGTGACATTCCAAGAAGACAATATACTTGATAGACTGACAATACAACTAGATCATTACAGCAGTACAATGACCCACGAAGACTGTGACACATGAGGGAACAGACGTAATCAGACATGAGATGGGGAAATGGGGCTGTGGAATCATGAGACAGGTGCAGCTACTCAGAACATGATGAGAGTAGGACTAAGGTGGAGACATGGCATAAATGTAAATAAAAAGGCATGCGGACAAGTCAGAGACGGGGCTGTGACGAGAGGTTTCACTGGGTGACACAACAATGTGTATGTAAATAAATGTAAAAAAAAACCAATGTAAATAAATATCATTGATGAAGGACAAGTAAACTGAGGTTGAACCTTGATAGACCATATTTAGACATGTCGGAAGAGAGAATTGATAGTGAACTAAACATTTAAATAGCTTGCATAATAATAAAAATAATAATAAAATTAAATGATAATAATACCTTTGTTTGGCTCTCATGGTACCTGAAATTTCTTTCTTTGTGTTTCATAGAAGGGAACCTTCTACGATTATAATAAAACTAAGTCCAGATATGACATGACTAGAAAATGCCTATGTAAGCATTGAAAATGATGCTAATTATCAATATATGCATGTTTCTACATTAAGCTCACTGGGTTAATCCCACCAGGCAGATGTTTTTTATAATAATTTTATAAAATACAGTGTAATTATTGACTGCTTAATGTATGGATTGTATATGTGGAGTCCTGCTACATTGATTGATTCTAATCACATCAGATTTTGCATCATTTTAGGAATCAAATGGCAATCAAGACACATGTGAAGTGATGACCTAATTCATCCTGATATATAACAAAGTTTGTTTTAAAAGTAATAGCTGAGAGAGATGGGGCATTCCCTCTTCTTCCTTGCTGTCACACACAGCCAAGGGGGAGCTCTTTGCTCAGTCAGCGGTGAAATGTGATTCGTCAAGGTGGTCAACTGCCATTTGCCAGGGTGGACAAATGGAAGACCTTTTACCTTGGGAGTAGGAGGTCACATAACCGAAATAGAGGTTATGAACTACGTTCAGCCTGGGTTCTTTGACGAGTGCTCATTTATACACTGTCCCTGCTAAGTCGTAAAGGATGTTATAGTTAATACATTTATAATAGAGCTCTAAATAGGAGTGGGACTGATGCTGTCATCGTGTGTGATAAAGACAGGTTCAGACTCATTCAGAATTGAAAGTAGCTTATTGGATATCAGCTGATTGTAGCAGCATTTTAGTTTTTGATGTTTCCATCTTTCATTTTCTTTCTTTTTTAAAAATTTGGATATTTATCATTTTTTAAAATAGATTAACAAGTGATGTTGTACAGTTTAATTTTGTAGATTTGTGTATGCATTCTAAACTCCTGTCAGTGAAGAGTAAAGAGAAGGCCCATGCACCAAGGTAATTTTTTTGCTTTGAGTTATATTTTAATAATGCTGCTGTGGCTGTAGTACTACTTGTTCCTAATGATAAACTATGCTGTCTAGTGTCATTGTATTACCCTTTTTATTAATTTGTCAATGGCAGCTGATACACTGGATCAATCACTGCTCTGGTTCTGTATTGGATTAGAAACTGTCTAAGAGCTTGAAGAATGAGAGAAGAATGATGGAACTCATTGTCTGCTCATTGCTGATGTGCATTTAGAGCCCTAGGAGATCACAAAAATAGTTGGCTACAGTAAGGTTTATTGCATTTTAGGTGTAATGTTTATCATGGTATTCAGTAGAAGCTGATGCTCTATATGATGATATGCTCTATGTAAAAAATACTCTATAACTGTAAACATTATGACTTCTGATATTCATTGTAGTATAACTATCTGTAGTATCCTCTGTGCCCTCTGTACCCTCTGCTTGCCAGTCTGCAATGCCCTGTAATGACCGCTAATGCCTGATGGCTGTAATGTATCATGAATTGTACAAAGATTGGAAGGGGTTTTCATATTTCTCCTGCTTCAGTGCATAATATTCAACAATTCAAGGAATCTGGAGGAATTTCATTGTGTAAAGGACAAGAGCACAAGTCTAAGCTGAACATCTATTAACTCAGATCCCTCAGACGGCGCTGCAGAATCGTCAATCATCGACTGTTGATATAACCACATGAGAAAGGGATTTATTTGGCAAACCTTTGTCAGGCATTTCATTATTTAGTTACATTAACAGATGCCACTTAAAACTTTACTGTGCAAAGAATAAGCTTTATGATAACCATGCCCAGAAGCAATGTGGACTTGGAGGCATGTAGGATTGACCATCACACAGTGGAAACGTGTTTTGCAGTCAGATGAATCGGTATTCCAGATCTTTTTTGGAACAAATGGATGTGTGCTCTGGACCATCCAAAGAGTTATCAGCATCCAAACAGTGAGTCCAAAAGCCATGAGATTCTGTTTCGGTGCATCTCTAATAAAACCTACTTTATATAACTTCACTGCTATGTGCAGTAACTTCACTCAAAGGTAATTACTAGTCCAACTGTTTATTTATATTCAGGTCAAGTTATCATTATGTGTATACATGAACATACTGTTTAATGGTACAAATACAGTTTAATGAATCTCATTAAGAAAATATGCTAAGTACTTTTAGATATTGAGTGTCATGATCTTTATTGAAAAATAATGCAAACTCAATTTAGTGAGGTTTCAGTTACTGGGAAAAAAAACATTGTGGCTCAATTTATGGAACATTTCCTTATGGAACAATTCATTATTCTGTAACACATTCAATTAGACCAACTGCTGCTGCTACTGCTACCTCAGACACTTCGTTTACTAAATGAGACTGCCTGAGATAACATCACCATCGCAACAGGGCTCTCTCTCTCTCTCGCGCTCTCTCTTTCTCTCTCTCTCTCCTTCTCTCTCTCTCTTTCTCTCTCTCTCTATAACCCCCCTCTCCTTCTCTCTCTCTCTCTCTCTCTCTCTCGCTCTCTCTCTTTCTCTCTCTCTCTCCTTCTCTCTCTCTCTATAACCCCCCATCTCCTTCTCTCTTTCT
>BRDA01049483.1:0-12409 GCA_036984385.1 Crenuchus spilurus | reverse complement strand
ACTTCCACACAACATGGCGGCTCCATGACGTCGCGCCGGGCTCAATGCTAGCGAATAGGCAGCGTCCTATCCAGTAATATAGATCATTGCATATTAAAATCTTTAAAGCTTGATTACAAAAACCTACTTAAGCCTGTTTCATCGTATGGAAAATGAAGAGGTTGTAAAATTAAATTAATTATTGTTTTTGGTTCATAAAACACAAATGTCATACACTTTCTTGTATCAACAGTTATTGTCCATTTAATCGGCTCCACTGACCATAGAGGTGCACTTTATAGCTCTACAATTACAGACTGTAGTCCATCTGTTTCTTTATATTCTTCATTAGTCTGTTTTCACACTGTTCTTCAGTGGTCAGGACACACACGGAGCAGGGATTATTCTCAGTACTGCAGTGACACTGAAATGGTAGTGGCGCCACCACCACGTCAGTGTCACTGCAGTGTTGAGATCCACCACCAAAATAACATCTGCTCTGTGTAGGTCCTGTGGGGGTCATGACATTGAAAAATAGTAAGAAATAAGGGCGCAGTTTAAAATAAAGTGTCTGGTCAGTGTGTGTATGGACATTATGGAAGAAATGAAAAATGGACTTTTAATGTCAAAAACACATACATGAGTTTGGAAGCTGGTAGACACAGCTGAGCTTCTAAATGAAAGTGAGTGTTAACAGAGTGATTAATATAATCCTTTTATAGAGAAACTGGGGTCAGGGTGAGTGTGAGGGTAAAACCAGGCAAAATGAGTAAGAACTTTGGGAGGATTTGTAATGTATGCGGTAATGGAATTCAGTTTGGGAAAAATAACAGAATATTTTGAAGAAAAAAAGAATATTCAGTGGTAACCCTACTTACGAGCATCCCTACTAACGAGTATTCCAGGTAACGAGTCGAGATCTCGGAATATTTTTGTTCCAGGTAACGAGTAAAATTCCAAGTAACGAGTAGTGTAAATTAGTTCAAGTATGCCAACCGCTAGGGGCGCGGCGGTCGTAGCATCCCCTAGATGCTAGCGTAGAAGAAGAGGTCAGTCATTACTTTTGACCGCTGTCCAGTGAAAGTGAAAGTACTAGTGAAAGCGACACAAAGGTAGCAAAAGGTAGTGAACAAGAAGATACATATGATAAGTGTAACCATGCCATACACGTACGCCCGTCCTCCTGTCCTCCTTAGCCGCCAGCCTACACGAGCACCGTCGTCGTCTCGTTTATGTTTTAAAAACCCATATAAACACATTATTTACATATTAAAGTATACTGTATATTGGCCGGCTGACACGGATTAATCAGTTTTACATGTATTCTTATGGGGAAAATGCATCCAGCTAATGAGCAAACCAGCTAACGAGCTCGACTCCTGCACGGATTAAACTTGTAAGTAGGGTTACCACTGTATTAGAAACTACAAAAAGTCTCACATATACAGAAATAAAGTCATTAATAAACATATCTCAGGCGACGGCTTCAGTTGTACAACTGCAACCAATCATAGACTGCCGTATTTGACTGAGGCTATTGCTACTAAAAGCTTAGATGATATTCTAGATTTTATAAGCAGCATTTGGTGTGATCTTGCAGATGGAACTAAGCATAAAATTGAAGTTGCCTTCAGCGTATTCAGAAGTAGTTTTCTGAATTTCCAAGAGCAGTGTCAAGGCCAATGGAAAACTTATAGCATGTGTGGTACAGCATGAGAATGACAAATCCCTACCAGCTCCAAGAGTGGAAAAAAGCCACAGCATTATTCAAATGCTGCGTGGCATCCAGCAGTGCGTTTGATGTGCGTGTGTGTGTGTGTGTGTGTGTGTGTGTGTGTGTGTGTGTGTGTGTGTGTGTGTGTGTGTGTGTGTGTGTGTGAATCTGAGCTGCAGGAGTGGAGTTGTGCAGTATAATGCAGTTCAGTTCACAGCACAGATCAAAGCAGCACGGCCTGTGTCTCACCTGGAATTCTTTTACTGTACAGATACCTGGAGGAGCACACATCCCACATTCTGTATTTTGTTCATGTTTCCGCCTGTACAGTAGAAGAAAAAACTACCTCCGTTTTGAACGAGGTGACCATGCATTCTATCACTTTTCAGTCGCTCAACCTTCAAAAAGCACACTTTGCACGTGTTGACTGCTCGTGCCCTGTGTAAAGAACACAAAGAACAAGGTAGTGCTATAGAAGCAGCACAAACTGAGCAGTTTCAGTTTCCCAGGTAAAATATGCTTCATTTCTCTCTGTGTGCAGTTAGATCATTCCTCATACAGAATATTAGTACATATAATTACTGTAAAAACTACAGAGAGTATGCTGTATTGAAAAAGTAGTTTTTCAGATGTTCTTCTCGATGCTTTTAGCCGTCACATAATGACAAATGCTTATTGCTCAGATTAAGGGGCGTAAACCTTTTCACACATTATAGTAAAACATACTGTACCTGCATATACACACACACAGTGGTACCCCTACTTACAAGCATCCCGACTAATGAGTATTCCAGGTAACGAGTCGAGATCTCGGAATATTTTTGTTCCGGGTAACGAGTAAAATTCCAAGTAACAAGTAGTGTAAATTAGTTCAAGTATGCCAACCGCTAGGGGTGCTGCGGTCGTAGCATCCCCTAGATGCTAGCGTAGAAGAAGAGGTCAGTCATTACCTTTGACCGCTGTCCAGTGAAAGTGAAAGTGCTAGTGAAAGTGACACAAAGACAGCAAAAGGTAGTGAACAAGAAAGTTAGATACATTTTACTTTTACTTTTCATATGATAAGTGTAACCATGCCATACACGTACGCCCGTCCTCCTGTCCTCCTTAGCCGCCAGCCTACACGAGCGCCGGCGTCGTCTCGTTTATGTTTTAAAAACCCATATAAACACATTATTTACATATTAAAGTATACTGTATATTGGCCGGCTGACACAGATTAATCAGTTTTACATGTATTCTTATGGGGAAAATGCATCCAGCTAACGAGCTAACCAGCTAACGAGCTCGGCTCCTGCACGGATTAAACTTGTAAGTAGGGTTACCACTGTATATTGTTGCAGACTTTGAAAGCAGTCAGAGCAAAAAGATGTAATGTTTATTGCAGCTGGTACCATACATTATTCATTATATATGTTTTTCTCTTGTTATTTAGCTTTGACTAATTACGATTTAGAAGCAGATAAATGTGACACCTTCTTCAAAAATAAAGTCACTCATCCAAGATTGATCACTGCTTTACTACTGAGAATATACATTAACCATCCACTTTATAAAATATGTCTGCCTTGTACTCCCATTCCCTAATCACCTTAGAGACACACTATTCTCTGCCACTCACACTATACACTGCCACTCAAACACGAACATCCATTTGGAATCCACAAATGCTGATGCTCCAGATACTCAAACTTCTATAGTAGAAGGGTGATGAAGTACAACATAGCTGCTTTTTTTTGTCAATTTTTGTGTCTCCCGCCAAGTTTTTGGTAAAATGTTTGTAGGCTTTGCTACAACCGTTTACTCTTATGGGACATTAATATACTGAGGATATGTTTTAGTTGAATCATACCTGCACATGTGTTTAATAGTGTTTATTGAGGAAGCGAATTTAATGATTATTAAACATCTATAAAATGTTTGATTGTGAACGTTTTAGGAATGTTTAGATTCTAATGTTTAGATAACGTTATCCCTGAACGTTAAAAAAAACATTCATTCTGGGTGAAAATTAAACGTCTTCTAAACGTTTTGGCAAAACATTGTTTCAATGCGTAAACGTTTGGTTTTCTTTAAAAGCAAATTTAATGATTAAACGTCTAGAAAACGTTTGATTGTGAACGTTTTAGGAATGTTTAGATCCTAATGTTTAGACAACGTTATCCCCGAACGTTAAAAAAACTTTCATTCTGGGTGAAAATTAAACGTCTTTTAAACGTTTTGGCAAAACATTGTTTCAATGCCTAAACAACGTTAAGTGCTTGCTGGGTAGGGACTTGTTTTGTGACTGGATGGTCACCAGTTTGATCCCTGGTCAGGTTATGACTGAGGTTAAGGCCCAAACTGCTCCCCGGGCAGCATGGATAAGGCTGTGCACCACTTCAGGGACATGTTCTCAGTGTTTGTGTGCGTGTTTTACTGCATGGATTGGTTAAACGCGGAGATAAAATTCTGTTTTTTGCAATCACATTGGCAAAAAGTTCAATTTAATCTAATGTTTGTGGATTAATTTCTCCTATTCTAGTGTAAATAATAATATCTTTAATATACTCATATTGTTATACTCCATGATGTATTGCATAAAATGTTTACTAAAATTCTGGTGGAGAGTAAACAGCTGTACTATTGCCTATAAACTTACTGTCAACAACAAAACTGAGCTAAAAAGTGACACTGTCCTGTTCCTCACCATTCTACCAATAAAATATTGAGTATCTGGAGAGGCAGCATTTGTGGATACCATAGTCTCCAAACTGATAGAAAAAAAGAAGAAAACATAAATTCTTCTGAAATACAAATGTGAAAAAACAAACGTCTGATCAACATATAAAATATACAAAATATAACTGTGTAATATTGTGTTGTCATGCAGCCTCTCTCTCATTTTGGTCATTTTCTACCCACAGGATTACTGTTGTCCAGATATAATTTGGGTTCCAGTGGTGATTTCCAGTCACTAATATGTTATTGTCATGGGAGTCTCTGTGGTACTGGCACAAGTGTATCAGATGTTGTTAGTGGGGTTCAGTGTCACCGCAAGTCTGAGAGCAATTCAGAAGATGGAAATGATTCCATTAAAGTGTAAGGATTGTTTATCTAGACACCAGATATCTATCAGGTATGTAAGGAACAGAGGAGGTCCAGGTGAACATGAGAGCATGAACTGCTTATGTAGTGATCTCTTCTTGTAGAGAAGCAGCTAATTAGTAGGTGGAGAGTGAGTGTATTGACCTTTGGTCACTCAATCAAGCAGGCCAGGCCCCATTTGTCAAGAGAGCGATTGGGCTGCTTCCTGCTGACCCAGTAGGGGGATCGGCAGAGCTGCATGAAGCACAAATAAAAGCCACAGTGTTATTCTAACAGCACGGCAGGATGCAAGCAGTCTGATCAGAGCTTCTCTCTCTTATTTTGGCTAAACTAGAGACCCCTAGTGAGAGCTACATTTGTACACTAAGTGTAGATATTCTAACCACACGGCAGGGGAAAATATAAGAGTTAAACATTCTATCTGCATTCATTTTTGGTCTTTTATCTGTGCTGTGACAAACCACAAAGCACTTGCACTGGAAACAGCCAGACAAGGTGTTAAATCCATTGTCCCAGCTTTAACAGAGCATTACTTTATGCTATAATATATTATGTTACAGTGAATACCTACTGTATGAGGTCTTTAATCTGATAAACAACAAACCCTCATTTGAACTGAAAGATCAACTTGAAATCAGCTAAACAAGATGAGAGCTCTATTGACCTCAATCAGCTGCTAAAGTCCCTTTATTGATGCTACATTACACATATTATATTAAAGCATTTGCCAGCGTTCATATTTAAAAGAATATCCACTGTTTTCTGTTGGTGTCACTTTTATCTGCCGTGTGACAAACAACAAAGCCTCCAAATACCAACTTCAATTCAACTAAACAAGATGGCACCTTTTTTGACCTCAATCAACTATAATAGTGCCTCACTTATGCAATAATATACATATTATGATAAAGCACTCTCCAGAGTCCATTCATAAAAAGAATATGCATTTAAGCTAAATGAAGACTTGAGCAAGAGATGAATGCATCAATTTTCACATCAATTGTTCTGCCTTAAGCATCTTTTCTCTGCTATATTCCCATAGAAGGGGTCTATGATGTTTTGTCTCAAAAAGCATAATTTTGGTCTTATAGAACAAAATGAAAAAGAGAACACTCAGACAATCATGTGATTAGGCGCTAGACTCATTCTTGCTGTGTTGTTTCCAGGAAAGATTGAGAGAGCAGTTTTAGAGGGGAAAACGGATGCCTTAATAGAGGCTGATTCTCCTCAGTCCTTCACTGATGAGACTGGGCGGGGCTCGGAGAGGAGAGGCTTCGGGGTCGGCTCTGTAATTATATGAGTGTTCTCTGAGCAGGGGGGAATATCACCTCTCCAATCATGCTCCATTATCCTGCTTTCCAGCAGGTCTGAATGCCCGTGCTTCGCACCCATTCAGTGGGCTGTTCCCAGGTCCTGGTATTATGTGCCATTACTGCAGTTCAGGTACAGCAGGAGAGCGAGAGCCCTGTCCAATGCACTCCACCCACCTATATTATGTGCCTCAAGACTAGTCAATAAGTCTTTTTCATTACATAAAAAAATAGGGCTAGACTTTCTTAATCTACAAAAGAACTGAAAATGTTGTCAAATCTTTCTGTGAGTATTTTTGGTATTTTTGCAATACAAAGCTACATTATTATATATTGGAGAAAATTCAGAACTTTTGCAATTTCTGTAGAAGTGAGCATTCCGGAGCACATGGGGGAATCCTGAAAAAGGTGAGAAAGCACCAAAGAGTAACTGCAAAAGATCAGCAGAAGACTCAAGCTATTCCCTATTGGAAAAAAAACAATGAACAAGAATGATGTTCATGAAATAACAGCATAAAGGAAGTTGCTGCTGTCCAAACAAAAATTATGACTCATCTCAAGTTTGCCGAAGACTGATTGGATGTTCCACTATGGTCAGTACCGGTGCTAGGCATGTGGGTGCCCTAAGCACAAATGCTTTGTGTGCCCCCATCCTGCCTCGTTTTTTTGCTTAAAATGTATTATCGGACCAGGCGGGTGGGGGTTGCAGAGCGAAGTTTTAGGTGGTGCCCTCAACCATAAATTTAATAAATCCAAAAACTTAAATCCATAAATCCAAAAACTTTTGAGCAAATTTCACAGTGGTACACTGTAACTAATTTCTGTAGTTTTCACAGCATTGTTACTGTATGCTAAAGAAATGTTTATGGTAGAACCTGTATGTGGTGTGTTCCTGTAGATCTGCAAAGCATCATGGTAAAAAAAAAACAGTGCCAGGTTAATTCTACAATAAATATATTTTTTTCTGTAAATCAAAATAAAATAAGTGGGAAGTTTCTCTATTTTTATGCAGGCAGTTGAGGAGCCGACATCTTTAGCTAGCTAACCTGCATTCTCCACAGTAGAGCAAATGGTGAGGACCAAACTTTTCTCTTTACCTGCATTTTAGCAGAATTTATTTCTAAAAGCTTCCTGAGAAGATCTGAATAGAGACTTTACTCAATATTTTGGAGCATTATGTTCATTTAGAGTCATTTTGTGATGTAAATTTACATAACTTTCCTGATAAGAATTACATTTAAACTTAGCTAACCATTATTAGTTAAGCATTAGCTTTGTTAGCTAATTGATAGCTAACTGTTATAGAATCCTTAGCTACTTAGATTGTAAGCTAGTATGCATAATATAGTACCAAAGTAAACTATATGCACATTAGATTTTGATATATTTTATTATCTTACAACATTTAGTTGATAACATCTTCAGTTTGTCATATAACAGTATAACAGTATTTGATTTAATTAAACTAAACTAGCATTAGCACCTTTTGGAAATCTCATCTCTTTTGTTGCTAGCTTGAGGCATCAGTGCAAAGTACTGAAGTGGGTCAAGGAGAAACATCACCTCAACAGGTAGGACACTTTTTAAAATGTGTTTATGTTTTGATGTTTTTACTATGCATATTTGGAGCAAAACAAAAGTCTGCATCAAAACCTGGTGGAGGGAGCATCATGGTTTGGGCTGTTTGTCGCTTTAGGCTCTCAACATCTTGCAATCAGTGAGAGAAAAATGAATTGAAAGGTGTATCAAAACATTTTACAGGAAAATGTTAAGGGCGGTAGTCCATGACCTAAAGCTGAAGATGTGTTGGTGGTGCAACAAGACAGTGACCCAAAGTTGTAACAGAACTGAACCTGTTCTTTGAATAAGGAACAAAAATACCATCCCAACAACAGAATAATGACACAGTTTCAGTGGAATATTTATTCTTCTTAGCCGCAAGAAATTAAAAATATCTGATGAGTATGAGTAAGTGTTGGACACAGATCATCAGACAAAGAAGCTGCTTTATGATACAATTTCTTTTCCAGAGACACAGCAGTAACAGCATTTAAGGCTCGATGATGTGCTAAGCGAAACTAACTTCAGCATTCTGATGACCTTGCACTTTGGCCAGAAACATTATCTAGCCAACAGCAGTGTGAAATTGTCAAATGTAGGCCCATTTAAATGAAAGATGTAGATTTTTATTCTCAAAATGATGCCAAATTATTTATTGATTTGTTGTCAAGTTGCCACAACGAGAATCTCTTTGCACTTCATATCAATTTAAGCATTACTCTATGTTAACTCTTGTCATTGCCTATTACTGTTGCTTAAGAAGATTGTTTTCCTCTTTAAAGTTGATAAACATTTACCTGCACTATTGTTCTTTCTCAAGAAAGACTAAATGACTTAGCAATGATCTTCACTCAGAGATTGTTGAATATGTAAAGCAGCACTAGGATCGTTCAGGTAAAGGTATAGTTTACTGTATAATTATACTGGGCCCACAGTATAATTTTACCTGGTGCCAAGTCTGCTCCTATATGGATGTAAGGGATGCTCTTGTTTTAATACATATGAGAGGCAACCCTGCATATGAATAACAGACATTGGTGAAAACAATGAAAAGCAAACAGAACAACACAAGTATTTTTAACATCTTAAATCAAGATGCTGTAAACCTCAACCATGCTATATCTTCCTGGGAACCAAGAAATAAGTGTCATCCAATTTATTTTTTGTTGGGATTTCCTAAATGTTTAGGGTAGAAAAATATACAATTTAGATTTTTTTAAATTTCATTTTTATTTTCATTTTACATCATGTCCATTGTAGTGGACAAAAAGACAATTTATAGAAAAAGCGGCCTTATGTCCACATCTCTCAGCATCATTAGCATTCATTGGGTCTTGGGTCATCAGGAAGCACAGGTAGCATAGGTGTGAATCTATAATGAAAAATACCATTTGTTTAAATAAAAGGTAACAGCAGGAACAAGTATAGTGAAGAAAATAGTTACATCATTTTGAAACAAAGGACCAAGGCTTTGAAGGTAAGTAGCTCACCTACTGTGTTTCTGTTCATTAAGAATTGCTAACAGGTCTACAATAACAGCATTTATTTACCTATCAATATGGATGAATTACTGTACATAAGGACTAAATCATGGAATGAAACAAACATACACACTATTCTTGGTCCAGAGAGAACGCCTGTCCTGTTTGTCACTTTCTGTTTCTGCCTTTATCTCTGTGCCTATCTCTGAGACTCCTGCATCTTCAGCCTGTTCCTCCTCCTCTTCCACATTTTCTTCAAGCACAGGCTCATAGCCCCCATCTCTCTCATCATTTGAGAGCTCCAAATATGATCACCCCTCAACTACTCTCTACAGAATCCTCTATGCTTCAGTTCTGTTCCCTATGATATGTGAAGTTAAACGTTGTCCTGATGTCCATTAGGCTGGACATTCATAATCAAGCTAATATTTTAAATCCTAAATAATGTCAGTGTATACAGAATTAAAAATAAAATTCCCGACATGTTCATAAACAAAAACATATGTCAATATCATTAAAAAATCACAATAATTAGACAATATTTGACGTACCTTTCCTCTTTCCATAAAATATGCTTGTTCCTATGGCAGCCATGTTGGAGAGAAGAAAATTGGAGGTTCCTAGCAACCAAACCAATCATATTACATATCATTAGAAAGCTCATGATGTCCTCTTTAAAAGACCACAGGAATTTATAGAGTGACTCAAAAAGATAGAGTTATGTATGTAAAAGTAATGTCCATTACAGAGGACACAAGCCTATGGGTTGGTTCTCAGGAGGATATGGCTTTTTTACTGTCAGGACAGCAGGTCACATTTCAGTACTAGTTATTAGCTAGTGTTTACCTGAAAAATGTTATAATTTTTGATACTTTTTGCAGGGCGTTTATTTATTGCACTAAAAACATTTATTATATACAGAAAAAGGAAGTGATTAAAGCACAGCATACATTTGTATTTATTTATTTATTTGTGAAAACCCCTTAGACTCCCCTAAAGTGTCATTCTGTAGATTGTAGATATTTCCTATCATTGTGATAAATTAGTACAAATCAAACAAGGAAAATAAACATATTTGTATTAAAAACATTGTGAAAATCCAGCCTTTCCAAGGCATTGTCTATAGAAAATTGCATTTGGTAACAAAAGTATTAACACAAGCAGTAAGCACTATTGTCTTTTGGTAGTTAAATACTTGTGCCAAAAAAAAGTGACATTAAATATCTTTTCACTGTGTCAATCTGACCAGCTGAGACAGTAATCATGATTGTCTGGCAGGGGATTTTGAAGCAGCTGTGGGCTTTTTGTGGTGGGACACAGCAAGGGTTGGATGATTTGCTGGACTCATAGAAGATGGGTAGCAGAGTGCTGTCAGAAAGCAAGGGCCCCTGGGAATCCCTCCTGCAGAACAATCCTCAATAACCAGCCTCTCAAAACAATAAACACCCAATGTCACAATATCTGTCCTCTAAGTGTATTTCATTTCTCCGCCTCAGACTGTTTTATTTGTCCTTTGTCAAGTAAGTTTGTAACTCCATGCAGCTTAAAGTCAGGAAGATTGCCTGTTTCCCAAGATAATTGGCTTAGAGTGTTTTATTGAGTGTGTGAGTGTGTGTGTGTTTGGGTGTGTGTGTGTATGAATACATAGTCATCGTTTTTATTTACAATTTTTATGGTGGGGTGGTTCAAGGAAGGACACCAAACGATTAAGTGTTTCAGGAATTATTTTGTCTCACTTTTCCTGCAATCACTTCTTAAGTTGCCCATCAGTACAGGGATGTCACGGAACTTTTTGACTCTATATTTTTCCATACTACCTCGATTGGGAACTGGACAGAACTGCAGGAAGGACAGTCCAGTACAAATTCCCTCGTCTTCTGAAGCCACGCCTTTATAATGTGCGCCGCATTTTGTTTTGCATTGTCTTTGCATTGTCTGTAATTTACCTGTTCCAAAGGCACTGACACAACCCCATACCATTGTTGCTGATGCATGGTTGCATGCTAATGCATAGTTAACATAAGGCTTCATTTTTGCACAGTAAAGTTTTAAGTGGCATTTGACAATGTAACTCTGTAACTGTATTGTAGTGCTAGACAAAGGTTTACTAAAGTAATCTCTTATGCATATCATTATATTAGCTAGTGATGAGAGACTTCTTGGTGCCATCTGATGGATCTGAGATGACAGGTTTTCAGTTTAGGCCCTTGCAATTCCTCCAGATTCCATGTATCTTTTTACCCTCTGGAGTCTGAGGGTATTTCATACACTCTGATGTAGTCTTACATACCTTGACTTTTTTACCACTTATCACACAAGTGTTACACAGACTTTTGTTCAGCACAAACTCAACAACAGTAAGAGTCATAAATCTATATTTTGGTTAAATCTGCTCTAAACTCAGATTTTACAAAATCCTATTTTCAGATGTTCTGATATATTGTGTAAAAACACCCTCTAAACATTTCTAGCCAATACTTTTGAGCTTAGAACTGTGTAAGCATAGGTGTTGTCTACACACTGGTCATTACAGTATACAGCTTAACAAATGTGAGTTGACATGT
This sequence comes from Crenuchus spilurus, assembly GCA_036984385.1. Lineage (NCBI taxonomy): Eukaryota > Metazoa > Chordata > Actinopteri > Characiformes > Crenuchidae > Crenuchus > Crenuchus spilurus. The sequence goes on along the minus strand of BRDA01049483.1, from coordinate 717 downwards.
GTTTGACTCATTCAGTGGTTCCTAGATTGAATATTTATGAGATAGGTGTGAGGTGAGAGGTCTTTGTTTAGGGGTCTGAAATTTTCATCTTAGGTACATGTCCAATGTGAGAGACATAATCTAAAAGAACAAATCCGGAAATCACAATGTATGATTTTTTTTTATAATTTATATGTGTGTTACTGCTGCAAATAAGTATTTGAACACCTGTGAAAATCAATGTTAATATTTGGTACAGTAGCCTTTACAGAGGTCAAACGTTTCCTGTAGTTGTTCACCAGGTTTGCACACACTGCAGCAGGGATTGTGGCCCATTCCTCCACACAGATCTTCTCCAGATCAGCCAGGTTTCTGGGCTGTCGCTGAGAAATACGGAGTTTGAGCTCCTTCCAAAGATTTTCTATAGGGTTTAGGTCTGGAAACTGGCTAGGCCACTCCAGAACCTTGATATGCTTCTTACAGAGCCACTCCTTGGTTTTCCTGGCTGTGTGTTTTGGGTCATTGTCATGTTGGAAAACCCCACCACGACCCATCTTCAATGCTCTAACTGAGGGAAGGAGGTTGTTCTCCAAAATCGTGCAATACATGGATCCGGTCAATCTCTCCTTAATACAGTGCAGTTATCCTGTCCCATGTGCAGAAAAACACCCCCAAAACATGATGCTTCCACCCCCATGCTTCACAGTAGGGATGGTGTTTTTGGGATGGTACTCATCA
>BRDA01049480.1:0-11647 GCA_036984385.1 Crenuchus spilurus | reverse complement strand
CAGCTGTTTCAGTTTCATTGTCTAACCCCTGTATAAGGTGTATATATACCTAATGAGTTAGTGAATACAAGGGTATAAAAGTGTCCGTAAGAATCATAATAGTAAATTGTCATTTTGAGTTTAGTGAAGGTCTAAATATCAATGTAGATCAGGGTTAAAATGACTGCAGATTTTTTTTTTCTGTAGATACACTTTTCAACCATTTAGTAATGCTTAAAACAGTCATATGTACCAGTATTTGTAATATTTGTTTAAAGTGTGAACATAGGTTCATGATGAGCTTGTGTAACTGTAACTGTCCCATACTCTTATAAACTGTATACTGCAGTAATTTATTTTACCATAATGTTTGGACCAAAAGTAAAAAATGATCATATTCAGATATATAAAAGTGCTCCAGTCAGCCAGGATCTTTCCACTGATGATAACACTATGCCCTCTGAAGTGCAAACCCAGCACTCTGCGTCACAAGAGTACTAACATCTGGATCTCACTTGCTGCTCATTCTCACCTGTAAGAACTCTCATCTTTCTCAGTCCTCTCGCTGAGCACTGCAGTTTCCTCCTGAGCTCTCACCTCACCATCTATGCCACTGCCTTGTTCCTTCATGTCTTTATGTGCTGTGTGTGTGTGTTACCCTCCTAATTTCAAGATATATGCTTTGCTTGAGTTCTGTAGGTAGCTAGCTTAGCTATCTGATTACTTTCTTGTATTTGTTTACTTTGGTTTCTGGTTACTGTGTTCTATTTTTTATTTATGTATTTATTTATTTATTATAAATGAATGTGAGCTTTATATTTTATTTATTGCATTACTAATGTCAAAATAAATGCAAAAATTGATTTACATCAATTTATTGTACTTTTGTGGATAAAAAAAAAAAAAAAACATGACATGATGAAGACATGGGCATGGCCAGGGAGACAGCAGTGACAGGAGGATCACTATATATATATGTGTACACTGCTAAAAAAAATAAAGGGAACACTAAAATAACACATCCTAGATCTCAATGAATAAAATATTCCAGTTGAAAATCTTTATTTATTACATAGTGGAATGTGTTAAGAACAAACTAACATAAAAATGATCAATGTAAATCAAAATTATCAAAATCTCATACCACCCTCATGGAGTCTGTTTCTGACAGTTTGAGCAGAAACATGGATATTAGTGGTCTGCTGGAGGTCATTTTGCAGGGCTCTGGTTCTGCTCCTCCTGTTCCTCCTTGCACAAATGAGGAGGTAGCAGTCCTTCTGCTGGGTTGTTGCCCTCCTACAGCCCCCTTCATGTCTCCTGGTGTACTGGCCTGTCTCCTGGTATCTGCTCCATGCTCTGGACACTGTGCTGACAGACACAGCAAACCTTCTTGCCACAGCTCGCATTTATTGTGCCATCCTGGATGAGCTGCACTGCCTGAGCAACATCTGTGGGTTGTAGACATCACCTCATGTTGAGAGAACTGACAGAATGCAAAAGTGACCAAAACATCAGCCAGAAAGGATGAGAACAGAGAAAAGGTCTATGGTCACCACCTGCAGAACCACTCCTGAATAGGGGTTGTCTTGCTAATTGCCTCTCATTTCTACCTGTTGTCTGTTCCATTTGCACAACAGCAGGTAAAATTGATTCACAATCAGTGTTGCTTCCTAACTGGACAGGTTGGTTTCACAGAAGTGTGGTTGACTTGGAGTTACATTGTGTTGTTTAAGTGTTCCCTTTATTTTTTTGAGCAGTGTATATATAGGGTGACCAGATTCTAATTCACCGGATATGAGACAAAGACTATGTTTGTGTGGGACAATGTGGGACACCAATGCATTGAGGTAGTCTAAAATAACTTGGCACATAACAGACTGCAAATAAAAACGTGTGTGTGCGTATATATACAGTCATGCTCAAAAGTTTACACACCCCTTGAACTTTTTCACATTTTGTCACCTTACAACTAAACTTAAATGTATTTTGAGATTTTAAGTGATAGACCAACACAAAGTAGCACATAACTGTGAAGTGGAATGAAAATGATACAAGGTTTTCAAAATGTTAATCAAATAAAAATCTTAAAAGTGTGACGTGCAAAAGTATTCAGACCCCTGTACTCTGATACACTCTGTGCAGGTGTCTCTCACTAGGTTGTCTCTATAATATAATATGTGTAACAACTCTGTAAGCACACCTGATGTGTTTCTAACTCAGCTCTGGGCCAGAGAACATTAAGATAGTGTACAATGTCATTATTTCTTCTAAAAAGTGAATCACTGAATTTAGACCAATAGCACAAGATGATGGAGCTGCAGCAGAATCTCGGTTGTGCCTTTTGTTTTAACAATGTTCTAAAAATATGAATTTATTTAGGACTTCAGTTTGTTAAATATAACACAACTAGTGCTTTATGAGATGTTCTGTTGTTTTCTGTGAAATGATGATAATAGTAGTTATTTAAATACAGAAACAACAGAAACACAGAGTGCGATTCATTCGTGCCGCTGTGTGATGCGCGTGCACGCGAAGGGGAGTCGGATTCTGCCTGGTCGTCAGAATTCGGCACAACGCCGGTGCTGTTCTGACCTGATTTGCATTGGTTTGTGTTGGTGGGTGCGCTTAACCTGCGTCCACGGTTGAAAATGATCAAACAGCCCGCCCCCTCCCCTGATGACAGCCCTCACTGCTTTCCCCACACAGTCATTTGAGAAATGCCAGATTATAAAACGCATTTTGACTATCTGACTATCAGTAACAATGTGGGACAACATCTCAATTTGTGGGACGCGTGAAAAGTATTGAAAATGCGCGACCTGGTCACCCTATGTATATACTGTATACACATACTGTATACATACTGTAGGTACAAAGTCAAAGTGTCCATCAACTAGGAGATTTTAAAGCACTTCATACTTCCAAGAATAACCTGGATGGATAACATCAAGACATGGACTGGATTATCAGGTGCTAGCCTGCTACAAGCAACCAGAGACAGATGGCATTGGAGAGAAGTGACTCGTCTGTGCAGCCTACCATCATGAAGCGATGACGGCGTGTGACATGACTTCCATTCCATTTCCAAACTTCAGGGAGACTGCAATGTCCAAGCAGGACTTAACACCTGCCCACAATGTGAAATTACTACCAAATGGTTTGCTGACCATGATATTACTGCACTTGATTGGCCATTGTAATGACAGTTTACCTTTTTGAATAAAATCTAATTAGATCAAAAATCAACTTTTTTAAGATATTCTCTTTTTATATTTTACCATATTAGCAATACATTGGAACACTTGAGGAAAGGTGGGGAAACAAATGAAAACAGATAAAAACAGGACAGACTTGCAGAGACATAAACCATGAGGTAACCATGGGATAAAATAAAGAAGCAAAAAGACAAAAAAAGTAAAATACAACAAAGCCAAATTGACTGAAAGCTGCTCCTAACAATCACTTTTCAACTGTATCTTTGGATGATGCCCATACACGGTGGATGAATGTATAGTAACTGCCACTTAGATCCCATAGAAATATAATGCAATGCTCCCTACAGAACTGGGCTAGGTTTGATGGCAGTAATTTTACTTGTGTTTGGTTATATAAGACAAAGTCAAGCTAAATCTGGATCACATTACAGTGGATAAAATATCCCAGTGCTCTTGCTTGGGCTTCCTACTTCCTGATCTCTACATTTATTTGTGAACTTTAAACCTGATGTCAGGAGAAATAAATGAAGAATGTTTTTCAGATTTTACCCCTGAGATCTGACTCCGCAGGTGTTCCCATTAAGGCTTCTTATTGAAAAATGACTCTCTACTGTAGCTATCTGTTTCCCAGCACATGGTCAGTACTGCTGCACTTATAGCAGTAAAGAAGACCATAATATATGCTTGGTATTCCCATTAGCTACTATTTGCCAGAAATGACAGATTTCTAACCTAATGAGTGTTGCAATTCATGAGAAATAATTTGCAAGGTTATACTGTGAAAATGTAACTAGGCTAAAAAAATTGTGGACTAATATGAACTCTAAGGCAGACTTGCTGTGAGATCTTTGCTGCACCAGACCTGCGATGTTTCACATTTCTGAATTGGGAAAATTAACTACTACTACTACTACTACTACTACTACTACTACTACAATAATAATAATAATAATAATAATAATAATAATAATAATAATAATAATAACTTATTATTATTATTATTATTATTATTATTATTATTATTATTATTATTATTATTATTATTATTATTTATTTTGCAAAAGCACAATGGTTTCAGTGTAACAATGGATTTTTGTAGAATTTCCCCAATGAAATTAATGGGGTGCAAAATAGGGTTTTGGCACCTGTCAACAAAAATGATGATACAAATATACTATAACAACCAAACAACCTCATGAAGTACCACAGAAATGACTTCTCACTGGAAATACCAGAGGAACCATGTAGCAACAGCCTAGCTGTGAAACCTATGGCTCACTGCCTTGTCCCCGTCTTAGTCTTTTGTCCTCTTGCAGTTTATTTACATTCAGTCATTCTGTTCACTACCTTTTTAGCTTAACAGGTAATTAACAAAACTACCAGTGAGACTGACATCCATTCCTTACATTCAGAGGCTCATTACTGTCTTATTTTGTAAGGTGTCATATGAAAGGTGAAAAAATGTTGTTACTTTCTGCTTGTTTTATGTTGTCAAACATTTCAACCACATGCTATGTCTTTTCTGTATAAGTTTTTTAATAAAAAAAGCAAAAACTAAACAACAGGGAAAAAATCTTTGAAGCATTTTGTCACAATTATTTAGTGATGTTTGAATTCAAAACAAACAGATCTGAGCATCCTGCTAATGGGTGCCCGCTTTTGACACAAATATGAGCTGTAATGTATCTACATAAAGCCCCTTCAGTGAAAAATTATGTTTCTGGGACAAACAATCAAAAGTTTTATTTTTTTTGTGCTCAACTGTGAATTCTAAGCATATTTCAAATCACAAAACATTTTCTCCTAATGCGAAAGGTTTAGTTAAAAAAAAGTTAACAAAGGTTAAAAGAAAAAAAGTCAAAATATAAGTTCACACTCAGATGATACGTGCACAGGACCAAGGGTGTAGGAGTGAATTTGAAATCAAATATGCTACTATGAATCAAAACCCACTGTATCTCCTAAAATATTAACTAGCTATAAGCTGATTCAATTGGGCAGGGGTGTCAAACTCCAGTCCTGGAGGGCTGGATTCCTGCAGAGTTTGGTGATTTCCCTGCTCTGACCCTACAATTAAACCTGCTCATTACCTGCTGAGCTGAATCAGGTTTGTTTAATCAGGAAGATCACCAAACTCTGCAGGAATTCGGCCCTCCAGGACTGGAGTTCAACACCCCTGCGATTGGAGCAAGACAGAAAATACTGCATGTATAGTGACATGGAACAACATTTGTAAAATTACAATAAACAGCAAATAAACAAATTGCATGAATATCTGCACTGAGAAAGTTTGAGTTAACCAGGTTAACCAGACCGAGACTAAAATTAAAGATTAACATTAACATTAGACTGTAAGGCTTTCCCAAACATAACACACTTTGGAATTTTACATACTGGACTACGGAAAGCATGTCTAATGGTGATGTACTATTTAATGCAAAAGAATGCAGTTTTCAAGTAGTGACTAATATTACTTGATGTTTCAGAGAGCTTTCTGACATACTTGAGCGGAGTTAATGTTATCTAACCCATAACAAGATGTTATACAATCCAGGTTTTCATTATAATTAGCCATTGTTGCTATTTGTTGCATTCTCTTTACTGACCTCAAAGCTGGTGAAAGTTAACTTCACCAGCCAGTGAAACTGGAGATTTAGAACAGGCCCTGGAATTTTGGAAAAATTATCTTGAATTTTCAATATGTTACATATTTAGTTCATGTTTATTTACAGTTTTGCTTTATTTATGCTGAAAGAACATGTGAGCATAGGTCTGCTGGGTAACATCATACCACTGCCAGTGCTTGTAAAGCACTTAGAGATGCCGCCTTGCTTTTTGCTATTAATATAATTACAATTATTCAACATGACAGCAGCCAGCGATGAGTTAGAACATGAAGTAACATTATTTTAAGGTTTAAAGATGTGAACTTTGAGTTTCTATTTGTGTATGACATGATTTAAGCTTCCTACATACAGGGGTGTACTTGGATAATTGGAGGGGTATGTCAAGATGGCAAGATTTTGATCAAACTGCATGCTTTCATGTAATTTTTGGTGCTATTATTATTGAATATTCTTGGCCTATATCCACTATTAGAACAGGCTAAGTGGAGCACAAAAATCTATTTGAGAGCTTTAAATGCAGAGACAGAAGTCAAACATGCACTCACTTTGTGTTAACATCATTTTTTTCCCTCCACTTAACACAGCTCAGGTGTGTGAAGAGTTAGACAAGTTGAGTTAGGAAATTCTGGATACATGACTGAAGTAGGAGTACTTGCAGTATATGGCATAAGTATTGGGACACCTGCTTATTCATTGCTTCTTCCAAAACCAAGGTATTTAAAAATAAGCGTTTCCTTTTCCTGCTTTGGTTGGAATAACTGTCTCTGTCCATGGAAGGTTTTCTACTAGGCTTTATAGCACTGTTGTGAGGATTTGATTACATTCATGGGATGTTTGACGATGACCACCCCACCTCATTCCCAACACATCCCAAAAGAACTGGATGGAGCAGCATTGTTCCAGAAAGCACAGTTCCACTGCTCCACAGCTCAGCCCTGATGGGGGGTCATACCTCTCTAACCCAAGCCTGGCATTAGTCATGGTGCCAATATGTTCATATTTTTTCTGCTCTAGAGACTCCTAATCTATTGGCAGTATTTCTCCACAGGGTCTAAAAAAGCTGTGTGTGTGTGTGTGTGTGTGTGTGTGTGCATTTGTACATCTGTGTCAGCAGTGGGTACAACTAAATAAGCTAAATGTATTCATCAGAAGAGGCTCCACAAACATTCGGAAATATAGTGCAACAGACAGCAAAACAGGTTGATTTGTGCATGGTTTTAAAATGTCCTATATGCACATACGGAGGTCATTTAGAGTTTGTAATCAATTCTGTGACTGTGATACAAAACATGATTGTGCCTGTCCATTATTCTGCTATTTTCATCCATTCTTGTGCCTGGTGTGTAATCAGTGGATCATACTCTGATGTCCATATCCTGTGCTGAGTGCACTTACTGCCTAATTCCCACCCAGCACTACAATGAAATTGATGATGAATCAACTTTCTTGGTAGAGACAAGAAATCTGCCTGTGTTTCCCTCTTTACAGTGCATTTAATAATTGTCACCCACTGTATTCATAAACATTGAAGAATCTACATCATTCTGCTGCATTTCATGACATGTTTAATGTATTGCCTATGGTATCACCTGATTTAGTGAAATATACATGCTAGTTGAGTATCATAAGCATCGGGCAAAAATATGAAAATATAATCACACACTACACTGATATTAAGATTCATTTCAGTAATGTTAATGGTCCTTATTTAAAGGATTTTTACTGATGTTATTTCACTGGGGTGTGCAGAGATTTGGAATAGATTTCTGCCTTGTTTTGATCTGTAAAAGGTATCATAAATGCTTTTATATTACACTTAACACTAATTCTTCAGCATAATATTCAGTGGTGACAGCCAGGGATGTCTCTACATTAGGGACAGGTGGGACCCGGCCCTACCAGATATCGCTGTGGAGCAGTTTGTGACATAATCTATATTTTGTTTACATTTATTTTATTTAAATATTAATTTCTAACATTGTTGTGTATTTCACTTATGAAAATGGCAGCATTTCCTAATACATGTAAAACATTCCTGTAAGGTAAGGTCGTACTATCAGTAGTCTTCACTAAGATAATGTGTTTGTGACCAGATTGTCAGGCTCTGTTGAAGCAAGTGAGCAGTTGAATACTGTGCATGTGCAACACGCTTGTAATAATGAGCTGTGGGGCATATTAACGCTGGCCCCATGCTTGGAGCAGCCAATGAAAAATGAAAGATTTGCATACATGAGCTTATGTGAATATTGTTTTACGGTATCAGCATTGTTACACAGCTTGTCATTAAAACATCACAGTCAATATAATGAATCACATCAACAATTTAATCAAAGTTAACAGTTAGATGACACACAGACACATCTTACCTCATTAAAAGGTTTATTTCCTTTATTCATGTCTGGAATGGATTGTATTTAAGTTCCTTTGGTCATCAAAATAAAGGCAAGAGAATACCACTAAGTAAGTCTCCTGATGGGATGTATCACACGGCACGGGTGCTGAATTTGGCACAAGACCAGATTATGCTTTTTGGAATTAATTGATGAAGTGCATTTGTAATAGAATTAATTGTGCAAGTAGGTTTGTGTGTAGTTTCACTGATGAGTGGGATGCTGCCCATACACAATTTACTGTGCCCCACCTGGCTTTCTATTCTAGAGACACCACTGGTGACAGCTGTTTCTTTCTGAAATGTTCTCTAGCCAACAGGCCAGAATCTTTCATTGTTCATCATTCCCTTGGTTGGGATTCAGAAAGGAGAAAAACATTTATCTCTCTTTCTCTCTCATTATCACCTGTTCTCTCATCTCTCTCTTGCTCTCCCTCTTGTTATTGGTCTCATTTCACTTCTTTTTTCTTTGTTTCATCTCTTCTCTTGTGTTCTCACATTTTCTCTCTCATCTCACTTTTTATCACTGTCATCTTAACTCTTTCTCTTGCTCATCTCACTCTTGCTCTCAGTTTCTCTCTCACCTAGCTCTTTCTCTCTCATATTACTGTTGCCCAGACACACACCCTCTCTCTCATCTAGCTCTTTCTCTCTTTCATCTCACTTTGCTCTCACTTTCTCTCTCATCTCTTATCTCATGTTCTCACTCTTTTCCTCTCTCATCTCACTTTTGCTCTTGTTTTCTCTCATCTCACTCTTACACTCACTGTTTCTAATTTCACTCTTGCTCTCTTTTTCTCTTTCATCTCACTGTTGCTTTCTCTGTCTCTATGCTTCTTTCTTCTTCTTCTCTCCATCTCACTATTGATCTCTCACACTCACACTCTTATTTATATCATCAATCTTTTTCTTCCTCTCTCTGTCTCTCGCTTTGTCTATCTCTGATCCCCTTTCTCTCTTCATCCATCCATTCATCCACATACTCACTCACTCTCTCTCTTTCTAACACACACCCAGACACACACCCACACACACACACACACACACACACACCTTCTCATTTCTCATTTGTATCATCAGTGTAATGACTCGATTGGGCAGTTTGCCTGAATCACTCACTTGTGCCCGAGAGCCACTGTCTTTATTAAGTTGGTCACTTTCCAGGCTCCCCATTACCCGATCCTGCAGTCTTCCCTCGTCCATTCCCCACTGCCTCTCCGCACCATTTCACCCCCATCACCCAGCCTACGCCCCAGCCATCGCCAAAATTCAATTCATTTCCAAAGCAGCCTGCAGACTGCAGCTCTAGGGAATGGTATTTATGTTTGTATGTGTGTGTGTGTGTGTGTGTGTGTGTGTGTGTGTGTGTTAAGTGCATTTGTGTTTATTTATTTCCATACTGTTTCATGACAAAATATGCTGTAAAAGAATAAAACAAGAAAACCATTGCAGTTACACCATTTATATATCTATATTTGTATTCAGCCTGAAGTGGGCGTGGCCCACATATCCTTTAAAATAAATACTTAAGAAATTTAAGACAGACCACATGCAAATAGTTTAATAATATAATTTTCTCTGTTTTCCTCATACGCCACCAATATAGTGAAAACAATGACTTATTCACTCAAAATTTCACCCAGTACAACCCACATTTTGCCCAGTACTACCAAAATCCCAGCAATGCAAACAAAACCCCACCCAGTACAAGTAAAAGCTCACCCAATATAGCCAAAACCCCACCTATATAACAAATATATATATATATATATATATATATATACAAATAAAGTTCCACCCAATATAGTCAGCTTATAGAAACTAGGGTCTATGTTCTTTATGTTTGGCTATTTTTAGCCATTATCGCTGAGCTTTATATGGAAATCTTTAGATTATATAAAATATAAAATATGCATGAATGAGAAATTCACAAAACCATGTTCAACTTTTGCTGCATATCTCATTTGTTGATAGAGTATATTGTTTGTACCTCTGCGTTTAGACCAAATTGTGTGACAGTATATAGCCGACACTGTATACAGACTATGGAGTATTCTAAAAGTATTGGAATACCTGCACATTCACTGTTTAAAAAGAGTTTATCTTGCTTTTATTGGAGTAAGATCTACTGTACTGTAAAGTTTACTGACTTTCTACTTTCCATCCTTCTTTCTCATGCCTGTTATTAGTCTCATGTTTATGCAAGCTGTGTGTGGGTGCATATGTACAACTGTGTGAGCAATGGGTGCAACTTATTTTAGCAGAATGCATTTATTAGAAGTGGTGTCCACAAACTTTCGGACATATGATTACACACACGCACACACAGAGAGAGAGAGAGAGAGAGAGAGAGAGATTGAGAGAGAGAGAGAGAGAGAGAGAGAGAGAGAGAGAGAGAGAGAGAGAGAGAGAGAGAGAGAGAGAGAGATTCTAATTGAATATTCTGGCTTAGCTGGGGCAGAAAAGTTGATTAGTTGATTAGACAGAGAAGTTTGGATCTAGAGTGTCATTGTGACCGGCCCACATTTCCTATAGCAGCTTATACTGCTGTGTGGAGTGTGTGTAGGCAGGCAGGAATAGGCTGTGCAGTGTGTTGATAAGGAGAGGAGGTCACATTGTCCAATCTAACTGCCATTAGCTTAATGTTGTATGAGACATCATTAAAAAGCCATCCCACTGACTGTCCATCACCTGAGCAGAGTCTCTCTCTCTCTCTCTTTCTCTCTTCCCCTCCCTCTCTCACCATGTCTTACTAAAAATGATTGCGAACTTTACAGTGTGAGTGTTATTAGTCTTTATAACAGCTTATAAATGACCCATAAAAGAAACACACACTTTCAGTTAAATACTACAAAAGCATACACGCATCCATTAAAACTACATGCTTAAAAATAAGGTGCTAAAAAGGTTGTTTGAGCGATGCCATTAAAAAAAAAAAACACTTGGTTCCTTAGAGAACCATTTCTGTAAAATAGATTGTAAGTGTGAAGAAACTTTAAATTAGTAAAGAAGCTTTACACCAAGTGAAGCTTTTAAAAAGATTTTAACACTCACATTTCTTCTTCTGTGGCATCGCTCAAGAACCCTTTGCAGCCTTTATTTTTACATACATACATGCATACATACATACATACATACATACATACATACATACATACATACATACATACATACATACATCAATAAGAGGGTGAGCAGCTATAGCATCTGCACAACACAGCATGCAAATTCACTGAAGTTAAGCAAGTCTGGGGCTGGTTAGTACTTGGATGGGGGACCTCCAATGAAAAACTCTGTGCTTTGTATGGATCCCAAAGCCATAGTGCAGTGATGGGGACACCGTATTGTACAAACCGGATTCCAAAAAAGTTGGGACGCTATACAAATTGTGAATAAAAACTGAATGCAGTGATGTGGAGATGGCAAATGTCAATATT
>BRDA01049479.1:0-14999 GCA_036984385.1 Crenuchus spilurus | reverse complement strand
GTTTAGTTGTGTGTTAGTACTTGGTGCATGTTTATTGCTTACTGCATATAGTACTGATTCCTGAGAGTTGTTCTATGTGTGTTTCTTTACGTACAGGTTTATTCTCATTAATCAGTCACACTTAAGCTGTACACATTATTTCAGTTAAGAGCACTTCTCTGGGTAGATAGCATGGGATCCCTAACATTGCACCACGTAGACAGTTCATATTAAACCCACTAGGATTTGGGCAGGTGTCACATATGTATTTTTGGTTATTTGGGTGATATGTAGGTTAGTCACTTTTTGTTATTTTCTTTACTTTGGCACTGTTCACTCCCTTTGTCGCTGCCCTTAATGCCCATGTCTACATATCAGTCCCTTTACTTGGTTCAGTGGTTTTATATGCCTGTATAAGAAACCACCCCAATAAACATCTTCAACACACAGGTTGTGAAAGAAAAGGTAGTTAAGGTGGTGGGGGACTCTCTCATCTCCCTTGCTAGGCCAGGAATCTAATAGCACACCTAATGCAATTATTTTGCTTAGTAAATTTAAATAAATGTTGGGTGTGTCTGTGATGGTACATGGTAATCTAAATAATATGTCACAGCAGAGCATGTCCTCAGCCCCCCGGGGGTGGAGTGTTAGGTGATGTGGGCTCAAGTAAAATGCTGCCAAGGGCACCAAACAGGCAAGGACTGCCCCTGCTCTTCTTTATCTGTGTAATGACATGTATTTTACTTTCAAATAGGTTGATCTAAGCAGACTTAGTTGAGTTTTTCAAGTCTCCACCATCACTGAGACAGTAGTTTCTCCTAGACATAAACGAGATCAGACGGATGCAGAAATGAGACTTTAGCTTAATTCTGAGATGTGATGCTCAGATCTCCTGAGAAAAAGACCTCAGTAATATCATCTTCTCTCGAGTACAGATCTTAACAACACTGTTCAGACAATAATGTTCATATTTACTAAAGAACCTCAATAAGAACTCAACCATTTCTCATCTAAGGCTAATAGCATGCTCATTTTTTAGAATAGTCAAAGCAACATTTGAGTAATAAAATCTAACTCAACAGTAATCATTTATAATGTATTATTTATAACCACCAATGTTTAATAGCTTCAGATACATATTATTCTTGCATACAAATGGTTTTCAGTACAGGAGCACCATTAAGCTTTTAATCTTACAGGGTACAGGCTTTTAATGAATATCATTAAAGAGAAATTTGATGTTTTTACATTTGATAAATATGATAAGTGTGTAAATAAATGTGTTCCATAAATATATAAATATTGTTATACACATTGCTTCAAACTAATACAAGCATTTTGGTGTCTTCCTGATAGAATCCACCAACTTTAATCATTGTGAATTGATTCAGAAAGGATTGCAAAAAGGTTTCTTTGTTTAACCATTAAGAGAAAACATTTTTCTACATAAATCTAAATATTTAGGTGCTAAGTAGCTTTATTACGGAGCTTCTAACATATTGTCATTTTACCAGACATATAGATAAACACAAATGTTTGGAGACTCTTGTTCAAATAGGGCACATTTTATATTTATTTCTATTTCTATTTTACAAATTTAGATTTATTACACAAAACATGTAATTGAAAAGATGTTTAAATAAAACATAATTTAAAAAAGTTATAAAAGTTTCACAGACTAATGAAAGTCGTATGAGACACTACATGACTTACTGTAAACTTAAAAAATTAATAAACCCTCACCATTACAATCAGATACTTCAGACAGTAGCAGAGCTGGTAGAAGACAAGCTGGAGACATATTTTGACAGAAACGTCTGAGCTATTTAAGTGACATTTGAGAGCTAAGCAATATTTGAGAGTGTTAGCAAAGCAATATTCACAATCTAAACATGTCTTGGCTGATCAATTTGCAGTAGTAAATATGATTTTGTACATGTACATGTTTCCTTTAATGTCTTTCAGAAGTTATTTCTTTCAAATGTTTGTAAATGTAGCCCTACTTCACGTCTTACGGTGGTACTTGAAAATCTGTGAACCCTTTGAAATGTTCTATATTTCTGCATAAATATGACCTAAAACAACATCAGATGTTCACACAAGTCCTAAAAGTAGATAAACAGAACCCAGTTAAACAAATGAGACAAAAATATTATACTTGGTCATTTATTTATTGAGGAAAATAATCCAATATGACATATTTGTGAGAGGCAAAAGTATGTGAACCTTTGATTACAGTATCTGGTGTGCCCCACCTTTACAGCAATAACTGTAACTAAACGTTTCCGGTAACTGTTTTTTTAACCTTTCTTTGGTATAAACGATAAGAAACAAAGCCAGAGAAACAATGAGAAACAAAGCCAGACAAACGACGAGAAACAAAGCCAGAGAAACAATGAGAAATAAAGCCAGAGAAATGACGAGAAAACAAAGCCAGAGAAACAATGAGAAATAAAGCCAGAGAAACAATGAGAAATAAAGCCAGAGAAACATTAAGAAACAAAGCCAGAGAAACAACAAGAAAAAAGCCAGATAAACAATGACAAAGCCAAACAAATAATGAGAAACAAACAATGAGAAACAAAGCCACAGAAACGTTGAGAAACAAAGCCAGAGAAACAATGACAAACAAAGCCAGAATGAACAACTAATGTATGAGTGAGTGACGAACGCCTGGGTGGATGCTTTGTTAGTAAAATTAGCAATGAGTGACTTGGGCATGCAGACAAAAACTGAACAGATGAATGATAACTGGGACAAAATTTCTCTTGAAAAAAGTTGACGATAATTGAATTGTACGATAATCAGGTCAAACAGTAACCAAACTGAAGGAGATCAGAGGTAATTATGTTGAATTGAACTATTTAGATGTTTTCTGTCTATGGTAGTTTCGCTTGACTTAAACACAGACCTTCCTGAGCTCTGAAATGTGTTTGGTTAGCTAACTTAAAAAAAAAACTATTCCTTCTAATTCAAACATTCAACAACTAAATAGAGTTTTAAAGTTAAGTTTGATGCTTAATGTTTTGAGAAAATTATTATTACATGAAATCTTACTAATGTAGTTAGAAAATCCTGGAAAAGTTAGAAAATGTTGCTTAAAATAACTGTAATGCTGAATGTTAATGAGTATCTAGAGTAAGCATATTAAAGGCTAAATCATAAGAACCTATGGTTATTTTCTCTCTCTCTCTCTCTCTCTCTCTCTCTCTCTCTCAGTGTAAACTTCATGCTGAATGTTGCTAATACTGCACGTGAAACTTCTCCCTTTTTAGACAAGTCCTTCAGAAAAACAGTCCAAAGAATGTTGCAAAGCAACTATAAATGTGTCCTGTAGTGACAATGTGACAAACATAATAATCTGTAAAAATCCCAAGTCATTTAATACTGAAAGCTGGAAGAGGTGAAAATCCAGAAATACATGAACTGTAAATGTTCCCTTAACAATGAAACTAGCTGACAATTTTTACCTGCCCTGCTACAATAGGCAGTCTGACTGGATTGTCCCTCATCTACAGATTTTTACAGTAAATAATGACTGGGTCAAACATATTATGCTCATACTAATGTAGCCATGATAGACTCCTTTTTTCATTCAGCCAGCATGATGTATCAAAATATTTGCCAGTAATTGATCCCAAAGCAAAAGCAAAAAATTACTTGACTTTACTTGACCAGCAAGTGTTTTGATCAAGCAAAAAGTGGTTGAATTGAAGCAGAACAGGAATATCAATGAATGAAATATCTTTTAAAAAATAAGCATCATGCTTGAAAAAAAGACCACTTTCTGTTTTCCAAAAACCTTCTCAGGTTCTTCATAGAAACATTTTGAGAATGAAGTTTGAATAATGTTGTCTAATGTGGAAGTTGAAAGAATCTCCATATAACCACTAAACAGCCTAGCCCTAGAGTGTCATTATGATAATTTTACACATTTTAGATGCAACAGCCACCCATGTCTTCCAATCTGTGACTTATTAATAAATGAAATTGATACATTAAATAAATACAGAAATTGGAAATGAATGCTATCAAAAGTGTAAGCTGTATTGGCTGATGACTTTGTCATTCCAAATTGTGGATCATTCGAAGCATATCTGGTAATAATTATGAAATGATAGATAACTCTTAGATTACAAGGACCAGACCTATTAAAAGCCAGAGGTAGAACTGTGACTTCTGTATACAGTTCCTGCTTGTAAAAAACTGCACTTAGGTAAGTTAAGTTAACTGCACTTAGATACGATAAGATAATCCTTTATTAATCCCACAACAGGGAAATTTGCAATGTTACAGCAACATAACAGTGGTTTGAGATTTTTGAAGTGAAAATATTGAGACAAATTTTACAAAATTTGTAACTGTAACCCTCCCACCATTAGCCTTGTCACTGGCACCACTTTTGTCCATGTGCCTTTTTTGCTTACTTTCCTCATGTGCCATCTTGTCACCAAGTGCTTTTGTTTACGTCTTCCACTTTTCTTGTGCACGTCATGTCTCCACCGCCAGCCGCATCATGTCTTGTCCATTGCACAGCCCTGGACATTAATCATCTGTCTTGATTTACGTTGCTATATAGCTCCTTCATGTTTTACAGTCATTGAGTCATTGTTTGTCACCAGTGTTTTTCTTCAAATCATAGTATGTTTCTCCTTCAAGTCATGTTATGTCAACCTTGTATTGTCATCATAGCTTTGTATACTGTCATTGGTTTGTCATGTTACCACAGACATAGTTTGCTTTGTTAATAAAGATAAGTTTGGTTTAAAGACCAAAGACTGACAGACACAGTTGTCAAAACATTTTCACTAGCCATGATTCTTCCTTCTTCTTTCTGAAATTAGAACATTTCAAAGTAAAATTTCACGTTGGAATGTCTTGACATTGATTGAAGATACATATAGGTTTTCTAAAGTTTTGACCCAGTTATTTAATGTTCAGGATTTATCTGTTGAATGTCACACGAAGATCAATTTCCAGAGTGAGATGAAGAAGGGCTATGTTGAGGAATCAAGTTGGCAATAAGCCACATTTCAGAATTCAAGCCAACAATGCACATCCACCCAACCATGCAACCCCATAGAATCTCTGTTGGAGGCATGCATTTGTATTGTGGCTTTGTCAAAGATCAGTCACCCTATCTAGAGCCTGACCCCTTTGAGATGCTGAGGCTTTATCTGAAAAAAAACACCCATCCACGCTTCAACCTATTGCCAGCAACACTTACATGTTGCTACCAATTAATTTTCTTTCCACAACAAATTACTTTATGGGAATAAATACATTTGTGAACTGGCAGGAAATCCAGATGAGACCACAGCTCAGAGTTGCATGACAGTCTGCCAGCCAATTAGGAATGCAAATGAGACTAATACACAGCTGCCAAAACATGCTAACAGAAATAGGCTACACAGTGGTGCCAAATGCGCTAAAGTGTGCTAGCTCAGAAAGGATACTGATAGAAGTTGTCCATAGCTATGTGTCCAAGCACCAGAGTGCTTCCAACTGAGCTTTGAATCATCCAATCTTTTTTTCTTGCCAAAGACTAAATAACCACAAAATCATAAGTGAATTTGTCCCCATATGAAAGGAACCACTCCCTGAAGACTCTAAACTGGTTCTAGCTCCAGCAGTCCAAAACCAAAACACTCTCCAAGCACAATTCCTGTGAATTTTGGTTGTGCACCAGATGACAGAATGACTCAAATTATGAGAGCTAATAAGATTAATACAGGAAGAGAAAGTTAAGTTTACTAGTGGTGTCTATATGATAAACAACCAAATAAATATGCAAATGAACACAGTATCAGTGAAATAGCAGTTGTGAAGCATCTGAATACATTCAATTAAACATCTTGTAGCCTCACTAACACTTTACATGAATCTGTTTTGTTTGAGTTTGTAACATGAGTATAAATAATTGAATCACATGTGCATGCTACTTTCATTTAAATGCCTTTATCAAATTTGAACAGTGTCGCACTGGTGGTTTAATGAAATTGGGTGGTATTTTTAGAGACAAAAGGTGTAGCGGGAAGAAGAGAATTAACGAGGCGGGGGAGATTCATTAGGCAGTTAACAAGGCAATTAGGCAGCATGTGTTATGGATTTCTACTCTCAGCACACACATGGTATTTAAGCTCTCAGTAAAGCTATAAAGACTTAGCAGACCTTAATGAGTTTACCTCCTGTCAGACTGCTCAGAGACGTGTTCGAAAAGATAGCACCCGGACTTCGAACATTGCTGAGGATCAAGAATTAAGTCTGGAAATGGGTGTCAAAGGGAATCTCTGTTTACATCTTTACCAACTGTCTTTCTCAATATATGAAACAGAATCATTATAATTATTTAAAAAATATGGATGTGCAAGCTGCCTAGCCTACAAGAGTAAAATCTATTTTTTTTTTAAAATCTATTTTTTTTTTGGTTTGTCTCAACACACAGTGAGGAGGATATCAGGAGAGGCAAAAATCCCCAAGGACAGTGTTATAGGGTTACAGAAAAAGTAGCATGCTGTGATTGCTGAGGAGAAGACAAAGTGCTGTTTTATTCACAAAGGGAGGTTGTACAACGTATTAAATGCAAGGATGCCAAATTTTGGCTTTTCGATGATGATTTTAATGTTTTAATGAGTGAAATTATACACGTTCTGTTTCTAACTACATATTTAGTTATTTTAGTTATATTTATATATTTAGTTATTGTAGTTATATTTCTAACACATCTTTATCAGGGGTGGAAATAACTGTTAAGCATAAAAAATATTAAACTACTTACTTTAAATTTGTAACACTCAATAAAGATATTTTGAGTAGTATACTAAATGATATACTGTAAAATATTATGTTAATTTAATAGCTGGAAGATTCTTAAAGGAATCCTATACAAAAACTTGTATTTTTATTTTTACTATTAATATTTGTTAGCAAGCAATGTAGACTTTATGGGGTTAGTCAAATCATTCTGAATTAAACGTCAGTATATTTATTGACTTACTGGCTTTTAAATGAATTACATAATAAAAGAGTATAAACAGTTTCCTGCTGCACAAATCCAACTACATTAGCTTAGGAACACTGACATTTTATCTTTTTCCTTGTAAAATATGAATGGATTTATAACAGAAGGGTGCCTGAGGCATCTGTAAATGCTCTGAGATGATGCCGCTTCATAAATGATTTCCTCACACCAGCAGAGAGAAGAGAGCAGCTGGGAACATCACAGCAATTAACGGCAGGGAATGCACTGTGAATATGGCAAATATTCACTCACCAGATGGTATTAGGTTATCACAATGACATCATAGTCACATAAATGTTTAGGCTTCAGGGGAAAAACTAGAAACTGAATAAATATCACTCAGTGTTTTATTGTTATGGGAAAGGTCTGCATTACTCTCAAAGGTTCACCAAGAAATGTTTCCACTTAACCCAGATGTTGTCCATCAGCCAACTTATGTCTGCAGTCCAAAATATGCTTTTTTAAATAACTTGATCTGTGAAGCTAATGTTAAAAAACACTAGAGCTCATGAATTAAACTTCACCACTACAGGTAGCTACTTCAGACAGCAGTAGGACTGGTAGAGGACTGGTCTTGGATCAGATTTATCTGTATTATTGACTGCTATCATCACTATAGCTGATTCTAGATCAGCAGCTCCTGGCCTCAGTTGTCCAAGATGATGGATACAGTCCTAAGTTTTAGTTAATATATACTGAAATATCAACTTTTAGACATTGTATATTACATACAGCTTATTTAATGACAATGTGAAAAAGTGAGAAAATTGAAAAAAGTATGAAATTGTAAACCAATTTGATTTGTTCTGTATCCTGACCAAAAACATGGCCAGATATTTGATGAGTACTGTTCACACATAACCAAGTAAAGGATGTCAAGTTAACAAAAGTTAGCCATCATCAGAATGATTAAGAACTAGCCAGACTATCCTGACCTCGTTTGTTCTGAGATCTCCCTTCAGATCTGCTCATTGAAATGTTTGTGTCACTTTAGATTCTGGGCTAGGTTCTGTAGGTGTAATGTGACTTTCTGATTGGATGAAAGTTTGGGGGATGTGGCAACTCTGTATTTGTGAGAGGACTAATTTTAGTAAAACTAGTAAAACAGGTTAGTAGCTGATGTGTGATGGTGTTTTGCTCAGGAGGATAGTAAACAGGTGCTGGACCTTACATGATCATGTGAAGAAGGTAAATAAATGCCAGCTGGCTGCTTTTGCTGTTTTTACAGCGTCACGAGTAAACGGCCAACGCTGCCTCACACACTATACACGTGTACAAACAAAAGAACATCGCATTTAAGTCACATGTCTACAGATCTGATACGTATCTGATCTAGAAGCACATATGAAAGTGACTCAAATCTGATTTGAAAAAGACTGGATTTGACACATTCACACAGCCATGAAAAGATAAGATCTGTGCCACATTAAGGCAAAAGATCAGATTTGAGTCACTTCAGCCTGGTAATGTGAACATGGATTAAAATGACAGGGAAAGTTCTATGTATATTTAGGTTTAGTCATTTAGCATAGGGGTTCTCAACTGGCCTTAGCCGAGGACCTACATTTTCTCATAGTCATTAAGTCACAACTCACTTTTTAGAATACAAACCAAACAATTTTATTTTTAAAAACTAGCCTTGAGATTTAAGGGGGGCCATGACCGGTGGAGCAGGGCGGGGGTGCTGGAACATAAATTAAATTAATTTTATGAATTACATTACTATTATATTAAACTAACCCACCAAGCCCCAGATGTCATATCGATGTTGTTTTTGGGCTAAATCTGGTCAGTCAGTCATGGCCTTTATTTAGCCCAAAAATAGACATTGAAAATTGGGCTGTTTTCAGTCCATCGGTTTTGGACCTAATTTAGCCTAAAAATAGACATGAAAGATTTTGCTATTTTCAATCAGTCTGATTTGGACAGTGTTGGGAACGTTATGTTAAAAAAGTAATTAGTTATAGTTACTCACTACTTGTTCAAAAAAGTAACTTAGTTAGTAACTGAATTACTATATAATAAAAGTAACTCATTATCAGGGAAAGTAACTATTTGCATTACAGTTAAAAAAAGTTATGTCAAAGAATAAGGATTTTTTGAAAAAGCAGTTTTCAGTCAGTTGACATGAATAGATCAGAAAGGTGTTTGTATATAACTTTTGATATTTATTGCACATAAACAGACCAGTGCAGGATAAAATCCTTTAAAATACCAAATCTTTTTTAAAAAAAAAAAAAAAAAAAAAAAAAAGCAAAAGTAACCCTACATCTATCAAATTAAATTAAATTCTCTCAACCTGAGACAACTGGTTTGTTCAACTTAACAACAAAACCTCAATAGTCTTATTCTTAATTAAATAAATCAAATACCCAGTCTGGTAGACATTCAGGAACTTCAAGTATTTTCTTAAAACTGTTAAATAATATAATGTATGTTTACAGTAACTGAAGAAAATGTAACAAAATGTAGCAGTTTAACAAAATGGATGTTTTTACATGTTGGACATCAGCTCCTAGATATTGCCCTACCCTTCAAACCATTTATTATATCTAAGAAGCAGCAGCATTTCAAATCTCTTGTCTGTTAACCTGTTTCTCTTTGGGGTGAGGACGAGCTTCCCCAGGCTAAATAGTCTTTCTACTGGGGCACTGGATGGAGTGGCTGCATTGTATTTCAGTGAAACTTTCTTTACTAGAGGAAATCCGTTAAGCATGTCCATCCCTTGTGCTCCAGATTTTAAATAGTCACCAATTTGGCTTTCCACAGAAGCAGAGTTGTCCTCCTCCTCCTAAATGGAAAAAAAATAATCCTCTTTGGCTGAGTTGGTGCTGAGGTGGTGTGTTGGTGCATTGGTACCTATTGGTTGGTCTTCATCTTTGGTAATTCTATGGCACTCTGCCAGCAGACTTGCCTTGGCGTTGTCCTTCCTTTCCTGTGTCCGCAGCCAGCGTAGCTTAAATCTAGGCAGTGTCACCGCAGCCAAGACAGCGGTCTCACTTTGCAGCACCTCTGCAAATCTGGCTTTGATTGCCTGAAATCAAACACACAGCAAAACACATTATAAGCAAATAGTAATAATAATAGTAATAGTAATGGTAGTAGTAGTAGTAGTAGTAGTATTATATTCTTACAATATTATACATTTAATTTTACTTTTATTTCATATTTAATAATTAATACATACATTGAATATGTAGTCCCATACATGAAGTATCTGAAGAAACACTAGCTCTTACCTTGACAACAGCCTCTGGAAGGTCACCAAGGATTTGGAGGCCAGTCTTCAAGTCCAGGGTCTTGGTGATCAATGTCTCCAGTGTGGGGAGTAGGGTGCCATAGAAACAGTTGTCTTCGCCCTGAAGAATGTCAAGGGCTATTGTTAGTGGCTTCATCACCGTGCAATATTCTCGGAGGAACTGTGATGGCCTTCAACCCAAAATTGTATGAAATGGTGTTCAGCTCGGTGATTGGGAATTCACAGACACGAGCAATGGCATCATAAAACGAGTTCCATCTGGTTGTACATGGGACAAGGAGCTTCCTCTCAAGGACTTCATCCACAATCTCTGCACCCACTGTGGAACGGCTGGCCTTGTTCCACAAAGCTGTGCACTTTGAGATGGAACTTCTGTACACAACTTTTATGCCCGGCATTGAAAGTAGCCACTTCTCCACATCAGAGCATGAAATAAGGTTTGCTGTGTGCGATGCACATCTGTGGTGTGGTGGCAAAGTCACAACATCCGCCTCCACACCCTCTTCCACATTCATGTCTTGCAAGACGTCATCTAGGTCGACAAAAGTCACTTCATCATTATCCTCCTCCTCCACAGAGTCATCATCCTTAATGGGCTGGTAAACTTTAAAGGCTTTCACAAAATTTGAACCGTTGTCTGTGACAGTAGCAGTGATTTTGTGAGAAATACTGAAGGATGAGTAGATATTGTCCAACTCAGTAGCAATGCGTAGCAAAACATCTACATGACAAGGCTGCTTTCTTTCGCACTAGGTTGTGTGGATCTAACCAGTGGGCAGTCACGCCGAGGTAACTGTGGTTGTGCACAGTCAAAAAATCTGCAGTTGTTGACAAAAAATCCAACTCTTCAAAACTCTTTTTAAGCTCTGTGTTCATTTTGGCATACTCAGCATCCAGGAATTTAGCAAATGTCTTTGAGCATGGTGTACAGACCCCTGCTTTTTTGGGTATTTTAGCAATAATTGCTCGGAATGAATCATCTTCCAGCATTGATAACGGCAACATATACTTTTAACAACATACCTGCCTATCATGCGGTTGACTTCAGCCTGTGTCATAAGTTTTTGATTTGAGGCAGAAAAATCAAGCCTTTGCTGCTTGGTGGACTTCGCTCCAAGTCCTTTGCTAGTGGACGGCTCATCTGTGGTGTCGGTGTTTCTACCCACTAATTTTGTAGCTGCGTGGGTCGTTCTGAGATGCTTTATTAAATTTGAATTGCTTACAATGGATGTCGACAAAGTCTTCGAATGAGGACATAAAGTACACATTACATGAACGTTTTCCCCTTTAACCTCAATGAATTTTAAATAGTGTTTATATCGCCACCTTGAAAATGATAACTATTCTTCGTCTTGCTCTTGATTCGCCATTTCTGCCTCTACTCCGTTTGTGTCGTGCGTCACTGGTGTGCTTTGGCACACGTGTAAAAACACTGGCTCTGATTGGCTACCATAACGCTGCCTTAGCCAATCGCTTACTGACTTGAGTTAAACAGGTGTTACACCGAGAACTGTGACCTATCACAGAGATTTGGACCAAATTTAGCCCAAAAATAGGCATTTAATATTTTGCAGTTTTCAGTCAGTCGGATTTGGTCCAAATTTAGCCCAAAAATATTAATATGTTGCCGTTTTTAGTCCATCGAATTTAGACCAAATTTTGCTCAACATGGTATCTTCATGAAAACATGATTGATGCAATAAGATTAATGCAGAAGTTGTGGACAGTCCCAAATGAGCCTTTCTGAACATAATTACAGCTGTTGAAAACCTGATTTTATATATATATATATATATATATATATATATATATATATATATATATATATTTATATATAGATATTAGGGGTGTGTATCTGTCCAATAAATGACGATCCAATATGTATCTCGATTCATGCGGTACGATACGATTCACAAACGATTTATTTTAAATTGGACCGATTCGATTCGGTTCGATACGATTGAGGAGGATTTCGATACGATTCGGTTCAATATAATAGGGTAGGAAATAATACAAGTTACTTGTTTAAAATAGATAATTTTCATTATGATTGAACATAAGTTAATACTAAAAATGTGTTTTTGCTTGCTTTCAGATAGATTAATGAAATACTAGAGAACTTGTATAGTTGTAATTGACATGTGAATTCAGAAACAGTAAAATACTGTCACTTTGGGATGTGGTACCAGTGCTCCAATGTTTTAAACAAGTCCCGAAAGTCCTCATTCTCCACCACACAGTATGGTCTTAAGTCTTTGACAATGAACTGGGTTATTGAAGCTTTTTTTCTGTGTTTGTCATGCTGTGTCTTTGGGCTAATGGTGCTAGTGTCCTCATCACCACTTTTTCTCATGTCGTCTCACAAATGTTCTCCGTTCTTCATTTAAAGACCGAACTTCTTCCAAACTTTAGATTTAAAGCTTGGCGGAGCGTTGTACAGTATATATGTGCGTCGGACACGTTTATCTTTCAAACATGACTGTGATGAGTATCGCGAGAGAGAGAGGGGAGGGGGCGGGGGATGGAGAGAGGGAGGGAGAGAGAGAGTGCGCAGCTGAAGCATATCACACCAAACCGATTGACAGCTCTTAAATCAGGCCATCGGCCGGTTCACTTTACAAATAGACCGATTCAGGGGTCCATGTACCAATGCATTCGTATTGTTTAAGTCAAAATTGGTCTTCCGATTCAAATCGGTTATTTTTTACACCCCTTATATATATATATATATATATATATATATATAAAGGGGTATATATATATGAGACAACTATAGAAAGACCGACACTAGTGCCAATATCAACAACACAGGCCGGTGAGAGATGATATACAGCTGGCGTGAACTCACACACACACCGCCTATCCATCCAAACCATATTTACAGTGAAAGTCTCCGCTTACAGAGAGCAGCGCCTTCCGCGCATCCACAGCCCAATGAGCCAGTAGTGCTGCAATTTGTTTAAATACTAGGGTGACCAGACGTCCTCTTTTACCCGGACATGTCCTCTTTTTGAGACTTAAAAAACTGTTTGGGCGGAATTTCAGAAATGTCCGGGATTTTGTTTAATTAGAGCTTACATCAAATTTTGAGAAGCATTTCGTTCACAAAGTAGTCTCGCCTTGAGTGAGAAGGGGGCATGGTGAATTAGCCTAAAACTTTCTGATTGGGTGGTCTGACTGTAGAGCTACTGTTATTGGTCGATAGCCTTCTCTGTACACATTTCATTGGTCAGTCTGCACCTCAGTAGTCCTTGTTTACGACAGGCAAAGCATACGTACCCACCCGCACCTCAAGCAGCTCTGCCGAAACGTAAAAGTGAGTTCTTGGATTAATTAAAAAAGAAATTCCAATGTTTTCATCTTTGTCTCAATCCATATGAAGCTGAATGCCTGACGTGTAAAGCTGGGACTTACGTTTTTGTAGTGAATAAAGGTGTAAATGACCTACAAGCACAGATCAGTTCAGCTAAGCACACACCGGCAGTGAGGGGCAACAGCTCATTATCTAAAATCTGAGTTTTTAGTAAATCAGAGTGCAGCAGAGGTGTCTATGCGTTTCATACAGTTAAGCACCACAAAAGCTACAGGTCAGTGGACTGCATATCTGACTTGTTAAGAAAGGTTTTCACAGATTCCTAAACAGCTAAAAAAATTCTGAAGTACTCAGACAAAGACAGAATTGTTATACAGCACAGTCATGTAAAATAGTTTAAATAGCTTTTAAGGGCAGTATTTTTTTCTGCATATTAGCCGTTAGGGCCCATAAAGCTCTTTTTCATATACATATCAGCCATATGCCTAGTGCACAACTTTTTTTTAAATGTCCTTGTATGTGAACATGCAATACATTATACCCTGTACCCATAACCCCTACAACCCCCCCCCCCCACACACACACACACACACACTGGGGTTAGATGTCCTCTTTTTCACCATCTCAGATCTGGTCACCCTATAAATCCTATACAAATAACTTGTGATGTCACTGCTCTTTCACATTTTTCTGTATTTTCCTCCTGTTTTATGATAAATGTAACAGGTATTATTTATTTTATTTACCTTTCACGCAAAATCATATTTATTTTTGTTTCCTTAAATGCAAATATAGCTTGAGTAAAAATTTATTTATTTTCCATTTCTATCATTTCATTTCATCACGTTGTTTTCTTGGGGGCGTGGCTAAGACGTCACCCATTGCATCAGGCCACCTCTCTTCACTCTGCTTAGAGCACTTCTGGAGAGAGGTTAGTAAAAGAGTTCAGAGTTAAAAATGGTTAAAAACGTTCAAAATAGTGTAAAAAGTGATAAATATGGCAGAATATGAGGCGGAAGAGCAGTAAAGTGCTTTATCGGGATGTACTAAAAGCATTTGCTGTGTATTTTCGACAGAATTAGTAAAGATGTGAGAAGTGTTAGCATGCTAAGCTGCCTATATCGTGTGTATGCTAACCCCTCCCCGTTCTGTGCACAGAGAAGTTTAAGGCAGACACGAGGCTGGATGCCATTTCTCACTGCTATGTGTTTTATACATCCAGGTATGCATTTAGGTGCTTCATGTTTCTCTTTTTACTGTTTGAGTTTTAAAAGCTTCTAATTGTAATTAAATTCTTATAAAATGCTCTTATAATAGGGGGGAAATCATTGAAAAGATGTCTTTTTGATTAAGTTGAGATTGATACATGATATGAAATACAAGTGTCACCATATATATATATATATATATATATATATATATATATA
>BRDA01049474.1:0-13701 GCA_036984385.1 Crenuchus spilurus | reverse complement strand
TGTCTGTCTCTCTCTCTCTCTCTCCCTCTCTCTCTCTCTTTCTCTGTCTCTCTCTCTCTCACACACACACTCTTTCTCTCTCTCTGAGACAATCACACACTTACACCGCATCTCTTCTCTCCTCTTCCCTCTTCTCTCTCATGACTTCCTCTGTTCTCCCCTTTCTCACTCTTTCTCATTCATTTCTCATTCTCTTATTCTCGCTCTTACACTCGCTCTGTCATTCCTTCGCTATCATTCTCTGTTTATTTCTCTCGCACATTCACACCCTCTTTTTCTCTCTTCTACTCATTCAAAACCATTCTCTCACTCTTTCACACACATTCACACAATCTCTCCATCTTTATCTCTCTCTTTAATTCACTCCCTTTTTTTGTCTCACTCTTTCACTCTCTTTTTCTCTCTCTCTTTTCCACTCATTCACTCCCTCTGTCAATCTCTCTCTCTTTCAGTCTCTCTCTCTTCCACTCATTCTCTCTCCATCTTTTCTCTCTCTCTCTCATTCAGTCCCTCTTTCTTTCTCTATCTCTCTCACTCATTCACTCTATTTTTCTCTCTCACTCCCACTCATTCACTCCCCCGTTTTCTCTCTCACTCATTAATTCTATTTCTTTCTCTCACACACTCATTCATGCCCTCTCTCACACTCTCTCTTTCTCTCTCAATCCCTCTTTCTCACTCATTCACTCCTTCTAAAACCCACTCTTTTCTCTCTCTCTCACACATCTTACACACACATTCACTCCCTCTCTCTCACTGACTCACTCACCCATTTTTCTCTTTCTCATTCGTTCACTCACTTTCTCTCTCACACACAATCTCTGTTTTTCTTTTCAGCCCACTCTTTCTTTCTCTATCCCGTTCTCATACATTCACTCTCCCTTTTTTTCTGTCTCTCTCACTTATTCTCTGTCTCTCACACGTTCATTCCCTCGCTCTCTCTCATGCACTCTCTTTCTCTCTCTCTCTTTCGTGAAACACAAACACACACACCCCATGCACTCTGTTTCTCTCTCCCTCTCACACTCCTTCACGCCTTTCTTTCTGTCTCTGTCATTCACTCCCTCTGTTTTTCTCTAAAACCCACTCTCTTTGGCTCTCTCTTTTCTACAGCTCACTCAGTAATAAAGGGTTTCTAGCAGGGTCTTAAGACTGTCTATGGACATTTGTCTTGTGCTTCAGTAGGCTGGACTTTAATTGGAGAGATGATGTAAACCCATGATTATTGTTTATTGTAAGTGGGCACTGTTGGTTGGTAGTGGACTGGAGGCTTTTAATAGCTTTCTCATTCACTGAGCTTTTGTACTTGGTCATTTGCACGCATGTGTGTCTGTACGGGTGTGCGCATATTTAGCTGGAGGGGTGTGAACACAGTTGTGTGAGGCGATTCATTAATGGGTCATTTCGATGCCTGTGGCTGTTGCCTCTTTTTATCAGTAAACTTTGTTCAGAGGGAGCAAGGATCCCCCATCAGCACTGATGCAATATTACTCTATTCATCCATAATAACAGCTGATCCCTGGCCTTCAGGGCACTACTCTCTCTCTCTCCATCTTTCTCTATGTGTATATGTATGTGTGCACGTGTACGCGGCCGTAAAAGAAAGAAATCTAGACATTTTCACGCTAAGCCACTAGGGGCACACAGATCATGAATTTTCTTGCTCAGTTCTGATTCCAATTTCTTTACAGCCAAATTGGCCAATGGCCAATTAGATTTTGCATACTATTGGCTAAATGTGCATGCATTTAATATATTATAATTAACATTATAATAAACCTCCCATTTAAAATTCTAAAACACAATGCACGCAGTTGCCTATTGAAAAAACATAAAGCTGCTAAACTGAACTTAAGAACTACTGATTATTCAGCATAATAAGTTTTGGTAAGCTAATGGTATTTATGTCATGACATTGCAACAAGACTGCCAAAATAAAAGGCTAAAATTGACCAAATGCCATCTACTGTTATGCCAATTCCAATATAGGCTACGTTCCAATCATGCATCCCTTTTAGCCACTCTTGATTATTTTTATTCAAATGTGTGCATTATCTTCATGTTAATTTATTATATTGTAAGATCACTATTTTGTTTTTCAGCTTGCATACTTACAGCAGTAACTGCATTAATGTAAAGTATTTCATGTATGTGAAAACAATGTAAATGGTTGAGTTGGTATATTCAAATTTCTATTTGAGCTCTTCCTTTAGCACTAAGACATATCACCAGCATAAAGTAAGGCACTGCAGTGCATTAGGCAGGATTAATAAAGCGTATGATGCTTTATAGATGCGCAATGAATAAGGAGTGGGCCATCATATCCTCTGTGCTAATGACTATCCCATGACTCACTGTAATAAAATGTCAACTTGATAGGGTAAGGTTAGCTTAAACACTAATTACAACTCTACAGTACATGAGTAATGTAATTGGACAGCATAATTGCTTACTGTGTATGACACCAACATATAACAAAGACACTGACCCTATACACTGTACTTTAAAGAGCTGTTTCAGCAAAACAGCTAATTTATGTCTATAATAGTTCAACCCATTTTTCACAAAGAAAAGAAAACAGCAGGAGTATACAGTTGTTTACAAAATTAGTCACCAGTGCAATAAACGACCTGCAATAAACTCCAAACCTAAGAATATGTTTACAATAGAAAGTGTCATGAAAATAGGGCTTAATTTGAGAAAACTTCACAGTTCTAAACTAAACTCTTAGAAAAAAGTGATACTATATAGAACCAAAAAGATGATAATAACAGAACCCTTTATTTTACCATATAAAATTAACATATAAATAACACGTGCAACAGGTTTTTCTTATTATTTATGAATTTAAATAGTTCTTTGAGAATTTGAGAGTCATGTTTTTGTATAAAGTGTTTGCCTAGTACATACCACTTGAACCACTTTTAAAGTGTGTAGGGATGGGCAATATAATACTTTACAATAAGATACTGTCTTGTTATTGAGAGAAATTACTTTATGATGTGATTTTTTTAGCATATTGAGGATATCACTGAACACTAACCAAGTGTGTGTTTGAGAACACAGTCCTGATTAATTGAATTTAAACAGTGAATTATGTAAACACTTGCATACAGATCATTGTAGTCTTTTTCACAGTATTTTAAATGGGGCACTAATTTTGTACACATACACTAGTGGTCAAAAATTTTAGAACAGTTTTTAGAAAGTTTTAGAACACTTCTGGTATGCACCTATTTAGTGAGGGGTTCATCCAACAGCAAGATAATGACCCAAAACATAAGTTCAAGCTCTGCCAGAACTACCTCAGGAAAAAAGAACAAGATGGTCAGCTTGAAAACATGGAGTGGCAGCACAGTCTCCAGACTTAAACAACATCCAGCTGATTTGGGATGAACTGGACAGAAAAGTGAAAACAAAGCAAACCTACAAGTGCCAACATTTATGAGAACTTCTGCAGCAAATTTGGGAATTTTTTTTCTGAAGAATATTTGATGTCTATTGTAGAAAGAATGTCACGAATGTGTTCAGCTGTTATATCTGCCAAAGCTGCTACTTTAATGAATCCAAAGTTTAGATACAATTTGGTCTATAAATTGATTCCATGAGTTCTTACTAAACTCCTATGCTTTCATTTCAGAGTGCAATGAGACATTAAATTGAATCATTTTCAATAACAAACTGGAAAAGTGGGGTGTTGTAAAACTTTTGACTGGTAGTGTACATACTGTGTATTATGGGATGTCTTCAAGGATTGCAATATGTTATTTTGCCCCTACTTCAGACAAGGGCTGCACAATTGTTTTTAAATATTGGCTTCCTTGATTAATCAAACAAAATCAACACCAGTATTTGTGCTGTTAGCTAATTTATGATGATGTTAACTAATTGGCTGACATTGGATATTTTTCATTGATTTGATCATGTGTTTCTGGCAGAGAAAACTCAAAACAACACAAAACAGAACACAAACTCACATTTGGAGTGACTCACAATTCAAGCTTATCACTTAACTTGGATCCAATAATCTACGATCTCCTCAAGATTCCTCTGGGGATATTGCAACTCAGAGTGCTATCAAGTTAGATCTGGCTTCAGATTTGAGCATTTGATTATTAAATAACACTCAATCTAATGAGCACTGAAGCACTACTTGTTGTAAATGTAGTGCTTAAAGAGGCAAAACAATTTAAAATGGATAATAAATTTTTATTAGCATGTATGCTACATAGTTTTAACCTGCAAAACGGATGCAGCATTATCCGTTGCATTACTTACCTAGCATACATGCTATACAAACTGCTAACCACTAACTATTGTTTCAAGTTGACTGTATACATTCTTTTCATGAATGTGACGGGTATGCTTGGAGTTTGTTGTGCAGTGGAAGCCTTTCACTAGCACACATGCTATTCAAACTGCTAACCCCTAACCAAGTATTTCAAGTTGACTGTATAAATAATTTTTTTCTGTAATGTAAGGCTTTTTATTTGCTCTACACAGTAAATATGTTGGTGTTAAATTAACACTATTAGAGTTAAATGAACACTAGGGGTGTCAAAATGTAACACTTCCAGTGTTAATTGAACTCTAATAGTGTTGATTTAACACTGGCAGATTTACTGTGTATAGACCTTGTTGAATGTGACAGGAATAGGAGGGGTTTATTGTGGTACATTGCAATGCCTGTAGCTAATAATGCTACTAAAATTCTTAAGACTCAAGACTCAGCATAGACTCAGTGGATTCCTTGCATAACTGTGTCTATGCAGACACCATTCTAAGTTGTGAAGACATCATTCTAAGGCGTGTCAGTCATACATATTTGCATTTATTTAGCAATTAAAACTCCCAATTAAAGATACATAATTATAGGATTATAAAAAAATATAAAAATTAAAAAATTAAAAATAAATAAAAATATATGCATTTCAACAAGTGTAACCTTATAATGTATAAGGTGCTAGTCCAGTTTGGCATGTTGAGGACTACAAAGAGGATGCTTTAATACTTTAAAACCAAATTTTTGGAGAGTGTCAGCAGTATGGGTAGCGGTGTGCAGACATGCATTGTCATGCAACAATGCAACACCCTTGGATAGAAGTCATCTGCCTTTTGTATGAATTTTAAGCTTCAGCTCTTCAGTGAGCTGAAAACTGATTTAAATAAACTGGTTCAGAAAGTGGTGATAAGACACTGCAGCCAACAGAGGTTTTAATAGAACTAAACTGCAGATAATTTTTGACTCACCCTCATACAATGTGAAGGAAAAGCCTGTCGTAGAACCGGCTAAATAATCATGATGTCAGTACTGTGCAAAGTAATTATGTTTATCATTTTAGCTAATTTCATGCAGTACTTCCTCAAGTTGAAAACATGCAGCTGTGTACCACTGAGCCCTGCACTAGAAAATAATGAGATTTGGTAGAAAATGAGGTTTCCTGTGAACATGGTGGCACAGCAGTGTGTACTAACCCTGCGAATACTGGCCTGTTTCTGCTCCTCCAGCCAGACGAGCGCTGTTTGCTTTGTCATGTCTGCTAAGAGCTTAAGCACACATGATCTTTTGTAATTCCAATAAGCCATAATTGTAAATTCAGACTCAAAGCAAATGGGGCCAAATCTGGCAGCATCAGCACTTTTAAATAATTGCTCTCGTAGTCGGAGCCAACATTTAGAGCTAAATGCAAAGAGATCTAAATTATGGCACCACACAAGGTGGTTCTTTCTAGGCATCATGTCTACAGTATTGGATATCATTAGAGATATTCAGTGGAAGAGGAAATACTTACAATGAGTTAAAAAGAAGCCTTTGTGTTTGTAAGCTACAAGATCCTAACAGAGGACGAATATAATGACTGTTTCATCATTTTTTTCTTCAAAGAGGACATTGCCCTGTGAAGATCAAGTGGTTGATCTGTGCAACTTCAAGCACAAATGAAACCACTAAATGTGCGATGTTTTTCAGTATTTCAAACAGCATCAATTTCATTTCAACCAAACAGACATTCTGGATATGTATTTGGAGCCATCTGTTTTCTCACCCTGATGCTGTGGGCCAAATGGAGACAGGATATCAGAAACATCTAGCTGATGTCAATACTTCATACCAAAAAATGTTCTTTGGTTCTTTCTTTCTGTTCTACAAAAAAATCTATTAAAAATAAAATGGATATTTGGTCTTAAAAGGACCTTAATGAAATATCTGAGTGTGAAAAATCATTTTAATGATTAAAGAATAATGTGATGGTTATATGCAAAAATTTGGACACCTCTGGTCAAATGATTTATCGATTGTTAATCCTCAATAAATACATTGATTGATTTGATGATTGTCTTGTTATAATGGCACTTGTTATTGGCAGCAAGTGAACAGTCAGTTTTGAAGTTACTGTTTTTTGAAACAAAGAAATAAGCAATTGTAAGGATCTGAATGACAAGGGCCAAAATGTGATGACTAGATGCCTGAATCTCCAAAATGGAAGATCTTGTCAGATGTTTATGGTATGCAGTGGTTAGTACCTATCCAAAGTAGTCCAAGGATGGGCAAAAAAAAAAATGCTGAAAAATGCTGGTTAGAGTAGTTGATAGAAAAGTATGAGAACAGAGAGCACCTTATGGCGTCGCTGCAGACTGGTCAGATTGCCCTCGCTGATGCCTGTGTACATCCAAAAGCACCTGCATGCAAGCACTAGAGCAGGTCCATTGAGCAATGGAAGAAGGTGACCTGGTCTGATTAATCACATATGCTTTTGCATCATGTGGACAGTTGAGTGTGTTAGGAAGTGATGGTGCTCTGGGAAGAATGCACACTGGCAGAGGAGAGGTGATGTTATGGGCAATACTCTGCTGGAAAACCTTGAGTCCTGGCATTCATATAGATGGTTCATTCACAACCTTGTACAACCTTCCTAGACATTGTTGAACACCAAATACACCCCTTGATGGAAGCAGTTTTCCCTAATGGCAGTGGCTATTTCAGCAGGACAATGTACCTGACACATTGTGAATTGTAATTTTTCACAAATGTTTTGAGGGACATCACAAAATGTCAGGGAATCGGAATTATTCATATTTCACTCTGATCAAGCATTTATGGGATGTTCTGGCCAACTGAAATCTGATCTGTGGCTCTATTCTTCACATATAGCTATATAAAATTAAAATGTGTGCTCTAAAATGTGCATAATAAAAATTAATATAATTAATACATTAGCATGTTCTCTGGGAATGATATATTAACTCTTTTCAAGAAAATTTCCTAGAAAGATACATCAGAACAAAGAAGAAACCTTTACTTACAGTCTGTGCTATGTTTCTTGTACTCTCCTAATCACCTTGAATCTGCTTTCTTTTAGAGCTGAGAACAAGAAATCACAACAATATGCCATCCAGGAACTTTTCAGACCAGTGCTCCTCCCTAGCCTGCCCTCAATCGATTCACTTAGTCTGCTGTAGATTTAAAACAATATATCTGTGGCTATCTCTGCTGACAGTGTAGATAACAATATTGGCACTTTGGATGCTGTTTTTTATCACTGATGTCCATTTGATATAATGGACAATAGTGATAAACCCACACAAATAATTTAGAGGATTACAGTTAAAACAGCAGGAAAGATGGAATTGCATTCAGACAGTTTTCTAATGGCTTAAGCTATGATTACAGTTCCACATAATTTTTAGTAAACAATAATAATTAATGAGGTATAGTTGGGGGTAAGATGCTGGAGCAGACAAGCCATGTACAAACATGAAAGATAGCATAGCAGTGGAGGTTTGGAGCGTTTACTAGAGAAATGACATGGCTGGAGAATTGTGAAATGGTTGATGGATATCTGTGGTTGACTGACTTACACCGCTTTTGGCTGGGTCTCATCTATCACTTGACTTTTCAAAGTCTAAAGTGCTGCACTGAGCTGGATGTAATGCTAGCAGAACAGCCAAAAAAAAAAAACCTTCCAATGAAAGCATTAAATTGTCGTTTTCAGTATCTCTGGAGACAACATCTAAATAGGAAAAGAAGGGAAAATGTCATGGATATTTATGTACACACTAAAAAAACACAGGTACAAAGTACTGCCTTGTACACAAAGGTAAACTTTTCATAAATATACCCTCAAAGGAACATTTTAGCCTTTTTGGGTAGAATAGTTCCTTAACTGGTACAAAAACCATGGGTACAACAATGGAAAGTAAACTATTGTATTGTGAGGTACAGCCGTAGCGACAGTCTTTGTACTTGATTTTCTTAGTGTGTACGCTTGAAGAATCGATCTATTTCTGCTTTTCCATTTTCATTGGAAACAAATAAAACATAAAATGTGGCATGAATCATAGTTATTACACAACACTGAAGAACCAAGACATTGAAACCACACACTCTCAGAGCACTAAGCAGTACGTCCTTACACATTTCTCCTCTGCCCAGCATTAAATATTCAGCAATGGGCAGGTGTAAGAACCTGAAGGACTTTGACCAGGACCCGACTGTGACGTCTAGACAAGTGGGTCAGAGTATGTCTGGTTAGCAGTGGTAAGAACCTACTGATCACCTGTAATGTGTATTGCGGGGGTTGGTGGAGCAAGATGCAGTGGTGGGATCCTATAAACACTATGAAGACTAACAATAACGGTTGACAGTCGCAACAATCACTACTTGTACAAACATCCAGGAACTATTAATGACTTACAAAGGACACAGAAACAAAAGGCAGCTTAAATACTCAACATAATCAAAGGGGAAATAAACAGGCAGGGCTGTGGCATTAGATGAGACAGGTACAAAACATTAGCAGACAGGACGATGTGACGAGGGCGGGGACACAGATACATGATGTAAAGGAAAACAAATAGTGCACATGGACATGGGAAAACATAAACAAACAAACACAAGGCATGGCTGGAGGCAGAGGTGTGACACTACAAGGTGGTGAACGTCCAAGAATCTATGTGCGAAGGGCGACTGTGGCAGGCATCACAGAAATGTGATTCCAAAAACATTTATTGTGTAAGAACATACATTTCTTGGTTATGTTCGGGCTCTTCTTTGTATGTTACATTCTATATGACATCAAAGGAAACAAAGAGGTTTTTGAATGACAGTTGACAATATGCTTCCAACTGACCTGAGAAAAGCCCCTTATGAAGCAAGAAAGACTAAACAAAGACTTGGTTAGGAAAAAAAGTTCTAACCTTAAAAGCACCTGCACCCCCCACCAAGAGGGTTCTTCTGCTGTTTCATGTCTCTATATGCCACTCTGTTTTCCATGTGACTGAGTATAGTGTGGATGAAACATGTCATCTTTCTGAAGATCCATATTTCCATGTCCTGACCCTTCAAAATGTCATCTTCAATCCAGCTTTAGAGGCTTCTGAGATGAAGCTGAATGTACCATATGTTAACAACACATAATTGCCATTGATGGGAGTTCTCAAGCGAAATATTTCATCAGTAAGTGGACTTCATGAATAATTACCTTATTAGTATCCTTGTGCAGAATAAAAACATTACTGTCCTTTGAGTCTTTTTTTCTGAAATGGAACCAGTAGTTTGTATCCAGAGATAGAAGTGACCCACAACAGATTGGGCCTTGCTTTAGCATTTTGTTCTCAGTTGGCCATTGGCAATGAGTTGGTAATTGCTTCAGCAATGTTGCCCACATCTCAGTGACCATACGTAGACACTGCCAGGCAGCAGGCACAGGGAGGAGAGGGGTAGTGTGTGTTTGTGTGCGTATCACAGTCATGGAAAGAGAATGAACTCAAAGTAATGTTTAAAAGTCAGGACAGACTGTAGGGCTAAATACAGTCTCTATTCCCTTGAGTCTAGGCAGTGTTGGCCATGCTACTGAATGCAAAATAAATGACAAGCATGAGAAATGTCAGCCACGCAATGGGTGAGCCCTGACAGTGCTGTTCATTTTGATTTTACAACATGATCAGAACCTAATATTAAATGTCAATATTTCCATAGACATGAGCGACATGCCCTGACTAGACGTTACGTGATGTATTTATTGAGGCTTAAAGTAAACATACAAGATAATGGCGTTATGTTCCTCTTTGCATTTGTTTGCTTTACATGCTTTTGTACACATACTCAGTGTTGTATGTTTATGCATATGAGAATATAGCATTCTGTTTCCACTGATTCAGTTTATGAGCTTGTTAATGCATATTCAGTTTTATAAAAATGTGAATATACTGGATATATGGAACCTATAAGCAAAGGTTAAAAGAATAAATGAATATGGAATGGAAACAAGGATTAACAGTCTAGTTTACCAGTTGAATTTTAAAAATTGGCTTTAGTGAAATGGATGAGGGTGCATTTCTTTTTTAAATGAACTTCCAAACTTGTTTTGTACTTGCTCAGTCATCTATGTGTAATTTATTCATTAATGGGCTTTGTGGGATGGATAGTTTGCTGAGAGACGTTTTTTTTTTTTTTTTTTGCAAATTGCCTGTAGGACGCACTCTTCTGTCCTCTCTGAGATGTAGTAGACCACATGCATTTACTTCACACTAACTACAAATATGCTCTGCATGATTCTCAATATGATTCTGTGTAGACCAAATTAAATTTAAATCTCTCTCTGAAGACAATACAGTAATTTTTTTGTCACTCGAATACATGACCAGCGGTGGGGTCATTCCTGAGAAAAGTTATTACTTCTAAATATTAGAAGTAATCATTACTAATTACTTCTTTAATGTTGTAATGTACTTTATTCAACATATGTCAATATCCTGTATGGATACTATAGCTGGGCGATATGGCCAAAAAGTTTATCACAATAATTTTTTCTATATTGATCAATCTCGATAAGGCCAAGTAAAAAAAAAAATTGGTGATCATCCTTTTTCACCAAAATTTTGGGTCGGGGGGGTGTTTTTTTTTTTTTTTTGATTGATGGTAGAAAAGTATTGTGGCGGCTCTTGGGGGTGTCGGCCAATCAGATGGCTGCGTGTCGTACGGTATTTGCATAAAGTTCTCTTGTGTGTTTATGGGGTTTATTTTGTAATTATTTGGGGTCTTTAAGAGGGGATTTTTGTATGTGTAATGATTGTTAGTTGTAGTCTAGTCTCTATGAGTTATTTTAGTGTATTTTAATTAAGTTACCGTTAATGTGTGTCTTAGTCGTACTTTCATGTTGTAAAGCAGTGAGTGTTTGTTATTGCACTTTCCTTTTTACTAAGAGAGCAGTAAAAGAGCATTTAGTAAGTTAATGTCTAATCTTTTTTCTTTACTCTCTTCCCCAACGCTACAGTGTGTAGCAAATATTAAAATGATGTTGAAAACTTAAATAAACCATGTTAAACATAGATCATGTTCTTCTTGAGTGATTTACAAATTCAACTGAAGGACGGAACATCTCCCCAGAAGACACGAAAACGACCGGCCATTCGTATTGACAGCCACTAGGAAGTGTACTGCACATGTGCAGAATTGATTTGGGATCACGTCTTTGGAAGCATGCGAAATTTGAATGATTCTAGGCCAGACTAGGGTGTTTGGTGCGTTTTTTTTTACTTGGCCTAATTATCACAATATTACATTTTCTAACACTGTCATAGTTTTAAACAATCTTTCTAAAAACATCAAACTAAATACATGAAATGTTACTATTTAAAATATTAAAATGTTTATTGCCAGAACTTTTCAAGATAAAGACGTTTACAGTCGTCACTTTATTGTTGAGGCTTACAATGATTGCTGCCGGCTGCAGCCACTCCAAAATAACAGCAGGCAACAGAGCCAACATGCTAACAGGCTAATGCTAGCCCGCGCACTGAACACTCACACAGGGAGCTTCCCTCCTCCAACTTCTCACACAGACGAGCACACAACGACCTCGTGCTCCCTCGCCCAGTCCCACAATCACATGCTTGTCTGAAACACAACAGTGCATTTTGGCGGTATTGGTGAGGAGGATCTGTTTAACGAGCAGCATTATCACGTCAGAACTCACTGTCAAGCTGCTTAGATGTGAAATGGAAGCGAATGTTAATGTTTATTGATTTCTATTGTCCCGGCTTATCATCGTCATCAAGGGAAAACTATCGTGAAAAATTTCTTATATTGTTTTATTGCCCAGCACTAACGGATACTTATACTGGATTAAAACTATGAATGGCCTGTGTTGCTTTAAAAGAAATAAACCAGCCAATGTGATCAATTAAAAAAATATATTTAAAATGTTCATCGAGTCTGACCTGTTTAGGGGCTCCTCTGACAGTTTCCATCAAACTACATACCAAATCTTTCAGCTTCTTCAAACTGCATCCAGATCTTTATGAAGGTCTCACAGAATAGTCGGTTGGTTTAACACACAGTATGACTTTAACAAAACAAAAGCAGTCAACAGTACAGTCTTCTACTAGTCCTGCTGCTGTCTGAAGTGGCTGCCTGTAATAGTGAGGATGCATTCTATTTTATAGCTCACAGAAAGTCCTAAAACACATAGTCAAGTCTATGAGACCCTTTTTAAGATCTAGATGCACTTTGGGCAGGTTGAGATGTTTTGGTGGAAATGATTTTGATAATTTATGGCACAGTTGGCTTGTAGTGCTTGTAAACAATGATAAACTTGTTATTCCAGTTCTGAACTACAGCAGATTTAGACTTCTGGATGATTTAAAACATCTGGGCTAATATAGAAAATATGCAAATATGGTTTCTGTGTGCACCCTTCTTTAAAATCAATAATTGGAATATGATTTCAGTCATTTTAACTGTACTTTTCAATAAGAGTGCTGTATTTATTACATCTTTGTCGAGTCCAGAGGGCTGGGGGTGAGGGATCAGGGTGTTGTTGGGGGATTTCTAATGTATGAAAAGTTGGATGTGAGATTCTAGAGTCTTCAGGCCAATATGTGAAACCTGAGATACAGGCTCTGTTATAATAAAACCAAGTTACACCAAACACTGTAAATCACTGATCTCACAATGACCTAATTTGTATAATGAATGGGTGCTGGTAGGATACACACAATGAGTACATATATTTGTGGACTTTCAGCACTCATAGTTCATGCAAGACGTTACAAACCAGGCAGGTAGAAACCGAGACAATCCATAATAAAATGAGAAAAATGAACATGGGTCTAAGATGGGTCCACGAAGGATCAATTAAGTCTCTAAACAATAAAATGAGAGATGCATGGAGAAACAGCAAGACTGCTCAGGGTGTCCATCTATTTGTCTCAAGAGAAAGCCTAAAATATTTAATATGGCATTTTTTAATGGGCGGCACAGTAGCTTAGCAGTTAGCACCTTCATCTCTCAGCGCTGAGGTTTTGGGTTCGAGTCCCCATCTGAGCAGTTTCCATGTTCTCCCCGTGTCTGTGTGGGTTTCCTCCTGGGTCTCTGGTTTCCTCCCACAGTATAAAAACATGGAGATCAGGTGGATTGGGTACTCTAAATGGTCCATATATGTGTGTGTGTGTGTGTATGTGTATGTATGCACACCCAGCGATGGAGTGGCGCCCTGTTCTGGGCTTAGTTGAATAGTGTAAAGACCTGCCCTGCGCCCAGTGAGGGGGTAGGGGACTAACCGCGACCGTGATAAGGATTAAGTGGGTGTGATAATGGATGAATGGATGGATGGATGGATCATTGTATAGTATCAATTATAACATTCCAAAAGTAATACATTTAGTCATGGCCTTTTTCTTTACATAAGATGATGTGAAACC
>BRDA01049472.1:0-11240 GCA_036984385.1 Crenuchus spilurus | reverse complement strand
TATTGACATTTGCCATCTCCACATCATTGCATTCAATTTTTATTCACAATTTGTATAGCGTCCCAACTTTTTTGGAATCCGGTTTGTATATTAATATTAATAATCCATATAATATAGTTAGTAAGTAAGTAAGTATCCTGGGTAACCGTGGCCTGGTGATTAGGGATCTGTTCTTGTTATCGGAAGGTCACCGGTTCGATCCCTAGGCAGGTCATGACTGAAGTGCCCTCGAGCAAGGTACCTACCCCCAAATATAAGTCTCTCTGGATAAGAAAGTCTGCTAAATGGCTCAAATGTAAATGTATTCTGGTGCCATCATACAAACTTCATCTTGGTAGGCAGTGCCAAGATGATACATGATGATGAAAACTCCAACTAATGTTTATTGTGTCAATTGTAAACCATAGACTGAATATAAAAACATATATATTTTAGACTTTTTGTCAGTGTGATCGCACACAATGGAATTTGACCTCCGCATTTAATCCATCCATGCAGTGAAACACACACACTAGTGATCACACTAGGCTGTGAGAACATGTGCCCGAAGCAGTGGGCAGCCCTATCCACTGCGCCTGAGGAGCAGTTGGGGGTTAGGTATCTTGCTCAAGGACACTTCAGTCATGACCTACCTGGAGATTAAACTGGCAACCTTCCAGTCAAGGCTGCCCCAATGTTTATGGTCTAAACCAGGGGGGGCAACTACAGTCCTGGAGGGCCGGTTTCCTGCACAGTTTGTTGATCTACCTGATCAAACACACCTGATTCAACTCAGCAGGCAATTAGCATGTTTAATTGTAGTGTCAGAGCAGTGACATCACCAAACTGTGCTGGACACCGGCCCTCCAGGACTGGAGTTGCCCACCCCGGTCTAAACACTCAGGGGTCTATTGACAGACGAGGCGCTATAAGAGTGAGTGCATCTCAATATGAACATCATGAAAATGTTCACAAATTATTCAACACAGTAAACTGTCATGTTATACATTCATTAAAGTGACAATTTTAAAGCCTTTTCTTGTTTTAATGTTGATCAGTTTCCAGAATCTCAAATACAACACAATATTTTATTCTGAGTTTGAGTAAATTACTATTCAAACAGTATCAACATTATAACAAAAAGGCACAAAAATGAACTTTTTCCACATTATTCTAATGTTTAGATGCACTAGTAAGTTATGGTGCTGCAGTAGGTGCTCACAGAAGTACTCTCAGCACTAGAATTCCCAACCTGACGAACATTTTCGTCGTCTCACTCCCCCGTGCTGGAATGCTGGAGCCATTAACAACCTTTGTCTGCTGCTCTGCTGCGCTTGTCATGCAAATCAGTGCGTCGTCACACATTCAGTTTGACAGAGACTCCCCTCAGATCTAAGTCCTCTTTCCACAAAGGAAAAAAATATTTATATAAAATAATAGAGCATGAATCATGCTACAGGCTTGCATGTGCGTATTCACACAAACACACACACACACACACGAGCCAAGCCAAGCAAGCGGCCGACGCTGAATCGAGCCGTGCGGCCAAGGCCGAAAAAAACCAAAACAAAACTCGCCCTTTGACATGCTCCCTAGCCCACACACTACTAGCCCACACACTAGCCCTAGTAGCCCACACACTACTAGCCCACACACTAGCTCCCTAGCCCACACACTAGCCCTCCAGACTCTCATTTACATCACATTACCTCTCAAATGGCTCACAAGAAGGGTTTTTTTCTGCAAACCTGGGAAATGCAGTGCTAGCAAAATGGCGGCAAGTTTTTATGACGTAACTGAATACAGTTTATAACTAACGCACACTTACTTTAACAACATTTAATATTAGATTTGTAAGGAACTCACAGTGATACTAACTTTATACTGACTTATGCTTATAACTGTGATTATAATCACTCTTTTAATAAACTGGCGGGATCTCATTGACTTTTTTACTTGAATTTTTTTCTCAAAATTTTTTCTCTAATTTTTTTCTCTGAACAATGACAGATGGGTAGACAGACAGACAGACAGACAGATACTTTATTGATCCCCGAGGGGAAATTCATGGCATCCAGTAGCAAGTACACATAAGGACAGAAATAGATACAAAATATAAAATATTACACTAAGTATAAAAATTACAAATTAAAAAGTTAAAAATTACAAAGATAAAAATAAAGAATAATAACTGAAACAGAGAAAAAATTCAGTACAGTATAATTGAAAACAATTACAAACTGTACGTGTATGGAAATATGCTGAACTCTATGTGTAACATAAACAGAGGTATGTAGTGCAGATAAATTATGAAACAAGCATAGAGTTATCAGTGCAAGAAGAATACAGTGAATGTGCAATATTAGAGCATGTTAATAATACTGTAGTTAAATATGGCAGTGCAAATATGCAAAAACAAAGTGGTGTAATGAAAACACAGGTACTGTTGGGGGGTTAAACAGTTAAAAGGTCACAGGTGAGAGATGTAGAAGGGAGAACTGTTCAGGTAACTGGAGTGTTAATGTTACCATCTAGACCCAATAGATGGTTGAGTGATTCTTTAAAAGCATCAATTTTGCTATGCAATGCTTTTAAAGTACATTCATTGTGGAGAAGTACATGGAAGACATTGTAATATCCTCCAGAGAAGATTTACTAATGTTTTGCTATGCATCAGACCCAGCAAAGACCCAGGACTGTTGATCAGCTACATCAAACAGTTGATCTCCTCATTTCCCAGATTGTTGTTAAAAGACAATGAGATGCTACACAGTGGTAGACATGGCCCTGTCCCAACTTTTTTGAGCTGTGTTGCTGCCATTAAATTCTAAATGAGTTCATATTTTTTCATGAAAGTGTAAAATGTTTCACTTTTAACATCCGATATGTGTTCTATGGTCTATTGTGAACAAAATATGGGTCTATGAGATTGGCAAATCACTACATTCTGCATTTTATTAGCTTTTTACAGCTTTGGACTTGTGGAAGCACATTAAACAGCTTCTAATATGCTTATTTTCAGAATCTTACTATGTTACATATGTAATTTACAGGGTACAAGAAGACT
The DNA here is from genome assembly GCA_036984385.1 of Crenuchus spilurus. NCBI lineage: Eukaryota > Metazoa > Chordata > Actinopteri > Characiformes > Crenuchidae > Crenuchus > Crenuchus spilurus. The sequence goes on along the minus strand of BRDA01049472.1, from coordinate 8,194 downwards.
CACCAACAGATTGTAGCTTTGAAAGTTCAAAACACTTCCAAACAAAGATATAACCAACCAAACATGGCTGAGAAATCCAGTTGTCTTCTTGCCGGTAAAATTCCAGCTAGAAACATAAATCAAACCCCTTCCAAGTATACTTCACCCAGCCAGGCCTCAACAGACCCCTCTGGTAGCCAACGCAGCACAGCTCAGCCTTCATCTTTGAAAGGGAAGGAGAATGATGGCCCTACCAAAATAATTAGAGCACAGAGGTGAAATGCACAGGAACTGCGGGAGTATATGAATCAGCAAGCTCTCGAGAGGAAGACGAAGGACCAATGGATGAAGAAAAGAGCAAATCTCAAGGAGGAAGAGAAGAGAAAGAGAGTGCAAGAAGTGTTGAGGAAGTCCTCCAGCATATCAAAAACCAGCAGACACAAGAGGTAAGTGGTCATATGTGTCTGGGATGAATGTCGGACTCAAATAAATATGATAAATATTTAATTAAATATTAAATTAAATATGAAATATTAAATTAAATATTCTTTTATTTTGGAAAAACAACCTGCACATTAGAAATACATGTCGTGTGTATTTCTGTTCAGTGGCTGCAGGGTGAGTACGATAATGTATATACATGAGTGAATTATTTTTATTATATTTATTGTACTTATCAGAACAGAGGTGCCCACCCCTGGTCCTGGAGATCTACCACCCTGGAGAGTTCAGATCAAAGACACCTGACTCTGCTATTAGTCTCAAAGCCTTCATTACCTGGATCAGCTGTGGTAGATCTGAGCTGGGTGGTAGATCTGCAGGACTAGGACTGGGCACCCCTAGGTTGTCCTAAATTGGTATAAGAGGTCTTGGGTTTGAGTTCCCATCTGGGTGAAGTTTCCATGTTCTTCCCGTGTGTGTGTGTGTGGGGGGGGGGGGTTTCCTCCCACAGTCCAAAAACATGGAGGTCAGGTGAATTGGTTACTCTAAACTGTGCTGGTGTGAGTGTGCCCAGTGATGGATTGGTGCCCTCTTCTGAGTTTAGCTATGATAGTGTAATGCCCTGCCCTGCACCATGTGAAGAGGTGGGGGACTCACTGCAACCCTAACCAGGATAGATGGATGGTTCATAACAAATGGTCTATTAGAAATGCACCAAAATTATTTGAAATTATTTTGCTCGATATACTATAGTAACAACAATGCTGCCTCCAGCTTGGGTAAGCACACCACATGATACCAATAAGAGTCCTTGGGCAAGACGCCTAACATGTCATTCACCTACAAAAGTAACATGACTGAAACCGTCAGTGTCTGCCAAATGTTAACGTAAATTTCATTTATTTTCCATGATAATGTTTCTCGCTTCTCCTGTAAAGTTACCATTTTGGAGATTTTGGAGGTTTCATTCTCATGACAATGTATTTCAATTCCTAGAAAAGCAAAAATGCGAAAAAAGAAGAATGAACATGTTCTACTGGAGAGAAACAGCTGCAAGGACCTTGGTCACCCCCAGTGTGTTGCAGGGTGAGCACAGTGTACATCATGTAGTTGTAGGTATAACCAGCAGAGGGCAGCATTCACCAGCATTACTATTAGTCACAGATCTATTTTCACTAGTACCGCCAGTCTGCTGAAATAGTCAGACTAGGAAGATGATTAATCATGTTGCACTGCACATACACTGATTTGCCAGTTTATTAGAAACACATAAAGAAACTATACCTACAACCATTGGCCTTTATTTCAAAAACACCCACCATATATATATACTGTGTGTGTGTGTATGTGTGTGTGCGTGTGTGTGTGTGTGTGTGTGTGTGTGTGTGTGTGTGTGTGTGTGTGTGTGTGTGTCAGATAACATTTTAAATGTCATTTTTAAATATACTGTAATGTTTGAAATGCATTCTGACTGTAGTAAAATGAGACAATGTGCAAAAGTTTGGGTACCCCTGGTCCAATTACATTCAACTGATTAATTTAGTGAAATTAAGAACACATCACAGGCCCATTGTTTATTTGCAGCATTTAACATATTGGGAGGAGGGAACATAAAATGTGGAGTGTGCAAAAATGTACAGCCCTTATATTTTATTATAAAACAAGTTGTGGATGAGAACAACAAAAAATACTGGGCTGCAATGAGGAGAGGCTTGGAAAGGGTTAAACCAAAACATTAGCATACAGGAAAGTGCTACTTATGAGTATGTAAACATCTAATATACCCACACTAGCCATTTCATTAGGTACACATACCTTGTATCTACACCTGTTGTCCATTTTCTCAGCTCCACTGACCATATGTGACCCCGCCAGGGAAAACCAGGTCAAAGTCAGTCTTTTTTTTCAAAATTAGTTTTTTTCAAAACATCTTTTTTGTGAATTTAAGTTTTGTTTTTGATCAAAATATGTACTCCGATAGATATCTGAGACTGTTATCTTTCATTTACAGCAATAATACCGAGTGGCTAAGTTTTGTCGCTAATGTGAGTGACACAATATTGACACAATACTTCAATAAGTTGCCCAGTGACTTTGGCCTGGTTTTCCCTGGCGGGGTCATATATAGGTGCACTCTGTACAGACTATAGTCCATCTGTTTCTCTGTATGCTTTGTTACCCTGTTTTTCAATGGTTAGAACCACAGAGCAGATATTATTTGGGCCGTGGATCACTCTCAGCACTGCAGTGACACTGACGTGGTGGTGGTGTGTTAGTCTGTGTTGAGTGGAGACACAGCAGTGCTGCTGGAGATGTTAAACACTGTGTCCACTCACTGTCTTCTCACACCTGCCTAGTTGGTCCACTTTGTAGATGTAAAGTCAGTGACGGTAGCTCAGCACAGTTTCTTTTGGTCCTCTAGTCCTTCACTGGTGCTCACAGGGTGTTGTGACATTGAAGTGTTTAAACACATGAGAAGCTCTGTTGTGCCTGATCCTGTCGTAGAAGCACAACACACACTAACACACCACCACCACATCAGTGTCACTGCGGTGCTGAGAATGATCCACCACCCAGATAATACCTGCTCTGTGAAGGTCCTGACCAGTGAAGAGCAGGGTGATAGGAGGCTAACCTATATGATCAGTGGAGCTATATATATAATGGAATTGTACTGCAACAAATGGGCTACAGTCAGTATTTGTAAACCTTAGGGCTGTCACAGTTATTACATAATCATCTGTTTGCAATTATTTGATATGAATAAATAATAAGTGCAGCTATTTAATATGACTGCAGTTATTTTGCCACCATTGCTAGACTAAATCACAACAGCCTTTAGTTAGGCTGAGGTAAATAGCTATGAATAAAAGAAAGCATATTACTGAGATGCTTTAAGGGCTGTAACACATTTAGGTTTGTTTATTTGGTAGCTAATGTTAATGCTAGCATGTGTGCTTAAAAAGAAGTGTTTTTCACTTTTATTTTCACAGCATCAAAAGAAATATGTTGCTTGTCTGCATACTGTGTAACTGTAAAATATGTTTCAACATGCAAACAGTGCAGTATGTTATTTCAAATCACTACAACCCAGGGTGACCAGACGTCCTCTTTTACCCGAACATGTCCTCTTTCTGAGACTTAAAAAAACAGTTTCAGGAATGTCCGGGATTTTGTTTAATTAGAGCGTACATCAAAATTTGATAAGCGTTTTGTTCACAAACTAGTCTCGCCCCCTCCCTCGTTACTCTGTTCAGTTCGCTTGAGTGAGAAGGGGGCGTGGTTAATTAGCCTAAAACTTTCTGATTGGGCAGTCTGACTGTAGAGCTACTGTTATTGGTCGATAGCCTTCTCTGTACACATTTCATTAGTCAGCCTGCACCTCAGTAGTCCTTGTTTACGACAGGCAAAGCACATGTACCCACCCACTAAGTTGCCAATAAAGCTCTTTTTCATATACATATCAGCCATATGCCTAGTGTACAACTATTTTTAAAATGTCCTTGTTTGTGAACAAGCAATACATTATACCCCGCACCCATAACACCCTCCTTCCCCCCCCCACCACCGGGGGTTAGGCGTCCTCTTTTTCACCATCTCAGATCTGGTCACCCTACTACAACCTAATCTTACAAAGGAAGCAAAACAAGAAAACATTAATTGTATTTATATCAGCATTACTCATCAGTAAATTGATTTGTGACAGTTCTAGTGAACCTAAATATGCAACTACATGGTAAATGTTTCTAATAAACTTACATCTCAGTCCATCCAGACCAACAAAGTGTCTCTTTGAGGACAGCAACCTCAAAGCTGATGTGAACAGATCCAGGATCAGTGTGGCAGAAGCTCAGAGACACTGGGTGGACACTCTCCGAAAGATGATGGCTTCTCTGGACGCACGAGTGGAGAATGAGGCCATCCAGCTGGGCATCATGGGTCAGAGAGGGGCCGCGGTGGTGAACACCGATAAACAGCATGACACTGCAGATAGAAACAAAGGGAGGGGGCATGTGTCTATTGATGGAAGTGTACCCAAGAAGAAAGAGAGAATCAGCATGTGGCTAACAAGTCACTCAAAGAATAGGAAACAGGGTACACTGCACCACTGAATCACACCAAAACGGCAAAACCTTTCTTCAGAGATAATGTATTGGAATGTAATATGATTTTATAGTCATTGTGGAGCATTTCTATTGATATACTGACCATGAAATGTTCACATAGTAAATAAGAGGTGCACCTATGCAGGGAAATAAAAATAAAAACTAACAAGGATATGTAGTTTTCATATGACTGTGATGACGTTATATTAGCAGAGCTACTGTGAAAAAATACTTAACCTGGAAGACAATCTTTTGTTGATGTAATCAGGCAGTTTTATGCATTTTTCAGTGCAAAAATAAGGGACATTATTTTTTTTCAATCAAATACCATTTCCCAACTACAAGAAGTGCATGAATTCATTCTTCTGGGTCATTTTAAGGGGGCATATAATGAAATAATTTTTGAATTTGGCTATATGAAGTGCATAGCAACCCTTCCATCCATTCATTATCTTCCAGTAAGTCATGATCAAGGTCAAGGTAAGTCTGCTACCTCTTCACTGGGTGCAGGGCAGGGCATTATGAACACAGGAAAGAGCATCCACACCAGCACAATTTACAGTACATCAAGGGGCAAGGGTGCTAACCAACCCACAAACTGAATTAAGACAGCCTCGCCAGTTTGTATGGGAAATGTAGATCTGAAAACATGAAATCATTGAGTCATTCAGAATTGGCCGAACTGCAGGTGGAGTTTCTCAGATGAGTGGCGGTCCCTTTTGGGAAGGGTGAGCAGAGAACAGCTACACAAGCTGATCGTTCAGAAAGAATGAGAATAGGTGATGTGGAGCTTAATTAATGTAGCCATTTCCCCTCAAGGTACTGTGTTATCTTGTGCAAACGCCGTATAATAGTCACTTTTAAAGAAGGACAAAAAGCAGAATTTATAGACCTTTTGCCAACCAATGTAAGATTCCAAATCACACTTAAAGTGAGGGAGAAAGCTCCAGGGATACAGCAAGACAAATCTCCTATTTTCTCCCACTTTACTCCCATTGTCAGTGGTACAATGCCTGAAAATGTATGGAGAAGAAGAATCCAAAGAGTATGGAAGCAAAGATGGCAGGTGGTCATCACAACTGAAGGAAGGATGGGAAAATACTAATAAATAAATTTATATTTGGGGGATTATCAGTTATCATAAAATACAAAGTCTGGGCAATTGTTTTTTTATTGACCCTATTGGCATATGAGAGAATTTCAAACTGTATTGCAGGTCATTGGGCTGGTCCAGTTGTAGAAGCGTGTGCATTACAGAATGAACAGGTTCAAACACAGTGCACCTCAGAACAAGGCAACGAGAGTGAAAGCACCGACTCATCCAGTAAGGTAATCCCATCATTATCATTACTCTTTAACAGATGATGACTTTTTTTGAATAACTTTTTTACAGTATTTTACTTATACTGTGGTAACCCTACTTACGAGTTTAATCCGTGCAGGAGCCGAGCTCGTTAGCTGGTTTGCTCGTTAGCTGGTTTGCTCGTTGCTCGTTTCCCCATAAGAATACCTGTAAAACTGATTAATCCGTGTCAGCCGGCCAATATACAGTATACTTTAATATGCTAAATAATGTGTTTATACGGGTTTTTTAAAAATAAACGAGATGACAATGCTCGTGTAGGCTTGCAGCTAAGGAGGACAGGAGGACGGGCGTACGTGTATGGCATGGTTACACTTATCATATGAAAAGTAAAAGTAAAATGTATCTAACTTTCTTGTTCACTACCATTTGCCTTCTTTGCGTCGCTTTCACTAGCACTTTCACTTTCACTGGACAGCGGTCAAAGGTAATGACTGACCTCTTCTTCTATGCTAGCATCTAGGGGATGCTACAACCGCAGCGTCCCTAGCGGTTGGCATACTTGAACTAATTTACGCTACTCGTTACTTGGAATTTTACTCGTTACCTGGAACAAAAAATATTCAGAGATCTCGACTCGTTACCTGGAATACTCGTTAGTAGGGATGCTCGTAAGTAGGGTTACCACTGTATATTGAATACAGCATGCAACACTAGAATAACTTTTTATGGTAATGTTACAGCACAGGCAATTACAGTATGTTAATGTTATTTTACAGTATATTGTAATTTAACATTATAATTATGTGTCTTGGATTGTTCTGTTAATCATTGTACCACTTTCACTTCTTGTGAGAGCTATACGATTCTCTGCTTCAGCTCTGCCAATTTCATACACTTATATAGCGCCTTTCTAGACACCCAAGGACGCTTTAAAATCGACACACTTCATATACACACACAACGTACTAGACTCAACCGGAAGCGACCGTCCACCTGGAGGACTGCATCGAGCACTAGGGGCATCACCCAGTGCAGAGTGCCAACCATATCTGGGCATACATACACACACAGACATACACACACACCAGGGTATTTTTTTAAAGTAGCCAATTTGCCTGATCTCCATATTTTTGGACTGTGGGAGGAAACCGGAGTCCCCGGAAGAAACCCACGCAGACACAGGGAGAACATTGAAACTCCGCTCAGATGTGGACTCGAAGCCAGGACCTCAGCGCTGAGAGGTGAACGTGCTAACCACTAAGCCACCGTGCCGCCAGACAAATTCAGTACAAATTGTCATGCTCCTGACACTAATGTAGCACAGAACAGTCGAAGAAGCATGTTTTACTCAGCTTTTGCTTTTTATTTTATTTTTAACAGTAAAGCTTGTGAGTGAAACGGAACTTAAATGTCAAAATACATACATTTCTATAGCTAATCTTAACATCTGTGGTAACTACACAAAACCCCTTTTAAATTTCAACAAATATCCCCAACTAAAGCCTACTTACACCGAAAAACAACAAATAACAGAATAAACAATAAACAACACCGAAACGGAAAGACGTGCACTCCCATGAGCCTTTGCAAAGCTAATTTGCATGAACCTGACTTGCTCATGGGAACACCACCCACTCCATGGCCAATGCCGCAATGTTGCTGTAGTTTATTTAAAGTCCTTAATTACTTGTACAGCTGTTAATCAACCAGAACTGCACTCACAGCAAAACAGCTATTTATTTTACTGAGATTTTCTTGAAACTTCTTAATGGTGAACCTTGAAAGAGTAATCCTGAGGATGTCTGACAACAGATACATCTGAGAGGTGTGAGGCTGAAGACAAAATACAGTACTGTACTGTAAAATTCGTCATGTCGTCAGTATACAGTAATACAGTGAATAAAGCCTTTCTGACGTAATTTGGTAACACTGTGATCTTTGTACACACTAAGAGCATTCTGTAACATACCATACACGTACCAACTGTAAACCATCTGTTGCTGTATAACTGATCAACAATCTACTTCATCCTTCAACTGAAACCATCAAACGACCACCACTGACACGGTCAGTACAGCAGTACTGACATGGCAGGCTCACATTAGTGGCTATTGAGCTGATTTGAATGTATCAGGCACAGCGTACTATTGTATATCAGGCCTGAAAAACTGTGTAGCCATCACCTCACAGTTTGCCCTGGATCTGTTTATGGTATGAGTAGAGAAAAATTGGCGAATGAGCATCAGCGGTCGTGCGAGTCAAGTGCGTTTGAGTGTGTATGACGCACCTCACTGTCTCATTTTGTTCATTACGGGCCGTGTGCAGTGGAGTGAACTGAGTGAGGTTTACTGTCAGACTCAGC
>BRDA01049469.1:0-19086 GCA_036984385.1 Crenuchus spilurus | reverse complement strand
AATATTTAGACACAAAGACTTGCTGTCTTGGTCACAGATGCGCCAGCAAGATGTTCACCAACAATTTGTCCTCTTTTGAACTCTGGTATGTCACCCATAATGTTGTGTGCATTGCAATATTTTTTATTGCCTATTCACGGATTTACCTATTTGCGGAATTTTCTATAGAACATATCTACATGTTATTTGCGGAACACCCACAAATTCACAGTGTATGCACTGTACAACAGTTGGGCACATGCATGCTTCAATACTTGAACGGTATTGGCTGGCGTTCAGATGGCCGTACATGGCTAGCTCTCATTGGCTCGTCCGCACAACACACAGCCACTTTCGCGGAGCCGTAGACCTGACTAGTTTTGCTTTTCTTTTACCCCCAATATGCCCCCTAAACGCCCAGCTTCTTCTCAGGCTTCCAGCACAAAGTAAGTGGCTGTGAGAGAGTGAGCGAGAGAGCAAACTTTTTTCTACGTCTTTATACGTGTTTCTGAAGTGTTAAGGATGATAGTTTAAGGCATGTGGTTGAATTTAACCATCAGAGGTGGTAATACTTCGCATAGGACAGACAAAAGACCAGGTTTAAATAGAGCCTCAGCAAACAGGTGAGAGTGATTTCAGAACTCCGGTGAAGATGACCTTTGGACTCTCCCCTGAATGGTGGAGCGCGTGCGCCTCTCATGTGAGGGCTGCTGGGAAGTGGAGTTTGCAGCCTCTCCGCTCTCCATAGAAGTCCTGACACTTATAAGCACTTTGGGGGGAGGGAGGGTTACAAGTATTCGCGGATTCGCGCTGTTCGCGGTAGGTTCTGGTCCCTAACCCCCGCGAATACGGGGTGTTTACTATATATATATATATATATATATATATATATAAACTTATTGTAGCAAAGTAAGACCAACATCTGACTCCATTCCTGAGTAACCTCACTATGAAATGAGCTTCACTGAGCATGGGGGAAGTTAACGTTGACTTGACTCATGATTTAACAAATTGTTAAATCACATGTTCAGTTTATTATTGGATTCTGTGAGTAAACTAAATTTGAGTACAAGTGAATAAGTACAATGATTCTTCACCAGTAGTGAACTATGATTATTAGGTAGGCCTTTGTTTTTGACCCAAAAATGTTAAGTGAGGGAAATCAATTTCTTCAACAGTGCTAATTTCTGTTAGCCCTCATTTGTGATTATAATATAATATTAGCTTAAGGTTATGAATATACAATTTTTTTGGTAGTTCTAGATTAAACACAGTGACATTTGTAGGAGACAATCCATTCCAAATGTTTTAACATATTAACATACATTTTATCTTGTTTGTAGTAGTTTTAAATGTCTTTAATAAAGAGCCTTGATGCCACTGTTTTCCATTGCTATTAATAACTCAAATCTTATATTCACAGTATGTGATATGTCTAGGACTTCCCGAATGCCTAGAATTATATTTTGTTTCAGGACCTTGGTCCCACACACTGGAAATCAGAACATGAGAAAATGTCTGGTTGACTCTTGTTGACTCTGTTGTTAGTTAATGCAATAGTCATTTAATCTAGCTCCTTAAGTCCTAAGCAGTGGGAAAGCTTGCTTGGTTTTATTTGACTTTCCCTCTGGGATTAATAAAAGAATCTACTTTTCCTTGGCTTCCAAGTGCAGGCAGTGAGGCAGTTCATGATTGGGCAGAATTTATGTATAGTTCAGTGCATTCAAATATCAAGGGGAAATAAACAAACACTTTGGATTGAATTATGCCTACACATTAAGTTACTAACAGTTTTTAGGTTTATGTTTTGTGTTATGTGTTATCCCTCCATCCATCCATCCGTCCATCTATCCATCAATTTAGATGGTGTGTTTTTGTATTCTTTGAAGGCTTAGAAGGCCTTGAGGGTTCCCCACTCTTCGTCAGTAGCTGAATGTGACTCCGTTAGTTAGTGAAAACAGCAACCTCAGACTTTCTTGTTGAACTAAACTATATGGAGGAGATAATAAACCCAGCTTGACATTCAACATAATTTTTAAACAGATGTTTGGTTAAAACAACAATTTGATTGAATCTACATCTGTGCAATAAACTGAAAGACTAAACTGGTTTGTAAATAGCATCAGACCCACTCATTGTACATGACTGAATTATTGGATCGGAAGTTCAGAGGAATCTGTGTCTTTTCAGCTAAACTTTACTCGAGTAAATAAACAGCTGAGCCCCACGTCTGTGGAGTAGAGTTCCTGCCTTGAAAAGCCATGAATGAGAAGGCTGCAAATCGATAGGGACAGGGAGATGTGGTGTCTGGCAAATCCAGTGGCGACTGACATGTTCTCGGTGTAATCTCCCACATTGTGTTGCGCGGGGGAGAGATTATCCTCCAGTGACTGGCTGCTAAAAAGGTTTGCCTCAGGAAGGAGGGGGCAATAACGCATCGCAAAAACCCGCATTCTACCCCTCCTACCCTGTCAAAGTCCGGATTATGGCGGGAAATTATCCCCTCAGCCTCTCAATAAAGCTTTTTTCTTATTCACTACATCCCCCTTCCTTCCCCACCCCTTTTCACGCGACATCATTGAATTGGTGACACTGGATCCCCGCATGGATTCTCTGCTAATTCTGACAGGTTGCTATAAGCACACATGGGATTAGCAGGCGTGCTCTCTCTGTGGACCTCTCCCACTGTACGCAGCAGTGCATTGTGGTTACTTATCATCAGCAGAGGAGCGGGCGAAAGGCTGCAGTTTAACAAAAGCGTAGAGAGAAACGCATTTGCATTCTGATCTGCATCCTTGTGATCAGAGTGCTTCTGCTGTTGCTGCTTAGAGGTGGGGAGGGGGTTGTATTTGATTTGTTTTTGCCCCCTTTGCCCCTTTTCTCCTCCTGCTTGTTTGATATTTGAGGCTGACAGTGTTCAGTGTAATGGAGAGGTAATGACTGGCATTGATGAAGTGGTGGGAAAAAGCCCTAATCCGTCCAGCCACTCACGGTGACATAAAATTGAAACTTAACTCTCCGGCACGATTTACAAAGGCACAATAAAAACGTGGTGAGAGTGCAAGGCAAGAGTTGCTCTTGTGAAAAGCACACATGCTGTAAAACAAAATGAAATACAGGGATTACTTGGGTTGAAGAAAAAGTCCACAAACGTTTAAACTGGAATTGGAACAGTAGGGTCAATCAGTATGACTGCTTTTCTTGACTGTGTGACTTTCTTCTTCTGTCTGTGTATATGTGTTCATGTACAACACCCTTAGCTCAGAGGGTTTACTCAGAGGTAGTCCCTGATACTTTTCTTGTTGCTCCTGCATTCATTATAGAGTTTAACTGGTCCACTGTGGTGTGTCAATAGCTCTGTACCACTCGCCGGAATTGTTGTTCTCTGGCATCAATGGCCTCTGGGGCACCACTGTTATGCTGTTGGAGGGCACTAAATGTACTAGAGGTTTAATCTCATATACACTGCTACAACTGACTGTTGTGCTTGCTTATATCTACATGCAGCAAATAATCACAAGTGGCATCTGTGACGTCCCGTGCTAAGTTTACTTCAAACCAGGGGTGGTCATAATATTCTAATATGACTGTGTAGTTGACATATCACTGTGTGTACATACATGTGTGGCTACATATATCTCCCGATCTGTCTTGATTCTATGTTTGTGCATGTTCATGAGTCCATAAACACAACCATCTGTATATTTGTCTACCTGTTTTGGTTCTGTGAGTGTGTAATTATAATTATATGCATACATCTGCCTGTTTGTTTTGCTTTTGCATGTTTGCTCTTAGGAATATTTTATTGCTCTAATGTTGCTCTTTGATGGCTCAGAAGACTTCTCAAAAAATTCTTTAGGTGGAATAGTCCTTAGGTGTAAGTCGCTTTGGATAAAAGCGTTCGCTAAATGCAATGTAATGTAATGTAATGTAATAGCTTGAGACATAATGGAGACATGAGGTACTGCTGGTCAACATAAAAGTTTAGTTGTGCACAGCACACTGAAAAAACTCTGTAATGGATGAGCAGTGGTTGAATTCTTATTAAAAATAACACATTTTATTTTCTTGACACACCTGAGCACAATGTGAGACGTCTATCTCTCTGCTAATAGACACATTATGTCTTTTTGTGTCTCTCCTATATGAGCAGTGGAAGAGTTAAGTCTCATTTATGTTTTGGCTTGATCTAGTTGTCTATGAGAAACAGATATAAAGATTTCCTTTTTAATTTTTTTTATTTCCTGTGTGTGTGGGTGTATGGGGTGGCAGCTGGTTGAGGGGTAGGCTAGTAGTAGGTCTCAAGGTAGTAAATGGATGTCAAAGTGAGTATAATGTGTTCATGAATGGCTACACATTATGTTGTCAAATGTTTTAATGTAACATTGGCAGAACATTTTTGGTGCTATATTGATCCATTTTTTAATGGTCTTTATCAATAGATATACATCATAGAGAAGAATCATTGCAAAGAACCATATGGGCATAAAAGTGAGAGATCACTGAACAGTTCTCAGGGTGAAATAACCAACATCCTGTACTTTGTACACAAGGATAACTGAGGGCTTTAATGTCTCACTGCAGCAGCAGGTGACTTATGGAGACTGCTGGACGGGCGCTGGCCTCCACTCCGACAGTCGTCAAAAATTAACAACCATCTACCTACATTATAATCGAGCATGTAAGTCTTATTCATACAGGCAAGTATTTTAGTCCAAATTTCATCACAATATCTTCATTATCATTAAAGTTATTTGTGGTAATTTGGGTAAAGAAGCAAATGGGACACCCTGTAATATTGTGGTTCTTGGCACTAGTGTATTACTGTTGTGTTTACTAAAACCCCCGTGGTGAAACTATTTTAAGACTGTACATACTGTATATCTATCTTTGATCAGTGTATGTTTGCAAGTTTATGAGTGTGTACATACATCTGTCTGTCTACATACATATCTGTATGTCTGTCTGGGTAGCTGTCTGGCTGTCTTAGTTGTGTGTATGTGTGCATGTTCATGACTGGTCTCTAAGACGCAAAAGGCAGACAGTCACCTTCACCGTACGCTTTCTTTCTGGAATGGAATGTCATTGTAAACCAAAGGCAGCAGAACGCGACACTGATGGAGTGTGTGTGTTACTGTATATCATTTTCATTACACTGCTCTGTCACTGTGTGTGTGTGTGTGTGTGTGTGTGTGTGTGTGAGCATGTGAGTAACTTGCTTGTCTCTTTGCATTTATATGGCACTAGGTGAGCCGAATAAATCACATGCTGGTCTGGGATCAGTTTTAGATCACCATCAGAACATTTTAGAGTTAAAGGGATGCAGTAGTTAGAAAAATATAAAAAATCTTACAATTTCCCTCCTTATTTCAGATCCTTCTTTAGTTTTAACAAGCCTGTAAATGATTGAATACTTCCTGAGAGCTGTTAAATAAACTCAAGTATTAAATTTTTTACATTTTACACATCTCAGTATTTAAACTCCTGCATCCAGGCAACATTAAACAACTACAGATGTGAGTTTCTGTGTGGTTGTAGGGTTTTACGAACACAAATGTCTGCATCACATGATAGTATGATCACAGCTAACTTGTAGCTGTGATTATAATCACTCCTTTAATAATTCTGGATTATATAATTGTGTAATAAGCCGGTATCTCATCTTTTTTGTGGATTTTAGTGTGTTTTACCCCATAATGCTCGCACAGGTAGAATATGGATTGGAATAAAACCAAGCAGATTATTAAGTGACTCTTTAAAAGCTTTAATATTTTTTGTGTTTGTGATTAGTGAAGGTTTTTAGTGGTCCAGCATGTTAAAAGGCAAGTAGTAACAGCTAAAAATCTTTATTTTCCAATGCGAGATGACATTTGCTTCCAGACAAGACTACAATGATCAAATGATATCTGAGTTAGCTAAAACAGTAGGTATCTCAGCCTGTAATTTTTTCAGAGGACGAAGAGAAATAACTCTGACATGGTGCATCTGGACATAAATAAAAGAACTGAGGACCTCCTTTAAAAGACGCTATAGTTAGGGCTCTAGTTATCCATAAAAAAAATAAATAAATAAAGCTTCTGAATGTCAGTTTATTATATTTTTCACTGAACTTTGTGTCTTCATTACATACATTATACATAATATCTATTTTCTAGACTTTTTAAAATAAACTCTTGCAGAATCACTTTACTGTACAGCTTTGAGTGTGTTATGTAAGAGATATATACCACCAAGGTGTCCCATTATACAAAAGTAATGCGCAAAGTGGAGGAAAAGAACTCAACAAGTGAGATTCCTGTTCCAAGTCTGTTAATTTTTATATAATTTGACAAAAGGCTGCTTATACCCTGGCTGCCACACATTCAGGCATTTTTGTGTATTTACGTGTACAAAGAAAACCTGAGGACTATTTGTCAGTTTTTATACATTTGTTATTGGCTATTGTAGTAGCTACTCTTTCACAGGTTGCTAATCAATGAATATTTACTATGATAGTTCTGGTTACTATTCAGAGCTTACATATTAGGGTTATAGTGTGCATATATAATGATTATTTTTTAAACTGATTTTCTGAGGTGCCCTGTTATACAGAAATAATAGAGGTCAAACAGAAAAAATTATTTCTCATCTCTGGGCTATAATATTTTTATAATGCAGTGAAAAAATAAATTTAATAAAATACACAATTGTTTAATAAGCAATTTAATAATGAAATTTCATAATAATCACAATAAACAATTCTTATTCTAAGCATTGTAGTTGCCACAGCTAGTTAAGCAGTAGTTGGGGTAGTTACCCAAAAGGAAATCTGTTACACAGTAATTATTTCTTGTCTAAAATTGTAATGGTACTCATTCCTTCCTGGGAATGGGTATTACCCATAACTTCTTACATTTCTTATTACTTCTTAATTACTCCTACACACTTCATGTCTGTTTAAAATGAATCACTGATACTATATGAACACCAACAGGACTAGCCAGAATCACATCTATTTATGATTGAAATGTAAAGCTTTCAGATCTGTTTTTGAATGAAAATCTAGTCTGACCTGCTCTCTTTTTGTGCTTAACCCTTTATTGAATACAACCAACAGAAAGAGAAGAAGGAACTAATAGCATATTACTTTCTTTAAATAATTTAAACATTAAAAATTATGGTTAACAGTAGTCTAGGCTGCTTAGCAATAAAACAAAGATTATTCTATGAACAGTAAAAATGTTTTTTTTAATAAGTTTATGAATGGATACTGAATTCAGTTGATGTGCACAATACTCTATATATTGGATATTTTTCAAAGGCTTACAATGTGCACAGCCAATTGGATCTTAGAGTGAAACCCTTTACGTGTATTATTTTTTAAATTTTATTTGGATTCAGAACCAGATGACTTTATAATGACCCTTTTTAGACCATGATGTCTCTCTGTTTTGTCAGTGGGGGGGTGGTCCAGTCAGAGAGCAGACTGTGGTGAGTTAATAAAGCCAGGGCCAGTTCCTGAGTCTGCCCTTGGAGATCGCTTACATCAAAGCACCAATCAAAAACTGGTGCAGATATAATTTGTCATCAGGGATTTCCTGTAGGAGAATTATAGAGAAGATCCAGAGCCGATCGATACTATGGATTTTCACTGCAGTGGCTGATTGTCCAATTGCCGTGAAACATGTGGCGAGATAGAAGGGCGCGCCTGCCATTCTGAGGCCGGACTGCCGACTCAGCATAAGGCCCTGTCAGATACTTATAGGAGCCGCCACGATAGAAAATTATCATGCTGCAGTGTCCAAGTCCTACTTAACCCGCTCTCACTCTCTCTCTCTCTCGCCGCGTGTGATTCATTGGATGCTGTCCACCAGCTCACTGCGAAGAGATGTCACTTTGGGAGGGCTTTTGGGAGGGCTTTGGGGTAGAGAGAGAGAGAGAGAGAGAGAGAGAGAGAGAGAGAGAGATGGGAGAAAAGAATGAATGAGACAGACAGACATGCAACACAATCTGTTTTTTTTCCCCCCGAGATGTCTGACTGAATTAGTGAAGAGCTGTACCGAACTGGCTAAATCCCATACTAAACTGACCCCTACATTTAGCTCACTCTTCATAAACCCTATAATCTTTTACGCCAAGACAGCCAGTACACCAGGGACGTGACATTTTATATATTTGTTTGGATGTGTCGGACATAAGTAGCGGAAACATTTCCCTTTTTCATGGATATGCTGTGCTTTTGCAGGCAAACCAGCGATATTTCAGTTTGTATTTATGCTGATCCGCTGTCACTCTTTTCAAAGAGGTGAAAGTCTAATTTGAAATGTCAGCCATATATGTTTCTTATACATAATGTGTCCTTAAACAAATCAAGCATTAAGTAGGGTAATTTGTTATGAAAGCTGGAGTAAGGCATTTTCAGATGGTCCCTCAAAAGTCTCTCAATGATCAGTAAAGCAGTGATTTATCCAGATGTTAAATGTACACATTTTTTCACTGGTCTCAGAAGTAAAAAATGCCTGGTGTCTGAAGTAGAAGTGGACAATATCACAATTTTGTTTACACATTTATATCCTGAATGCATGTAACATTCACTATGAAAGCTTTGCTTTAAAGGAATTCATGGAAAGAATATCTTTTTGATAATTATATGGGATATAAATGTTAATATTCACAAAATAGTGTTTGATTTAAAAGGCTAGCATTACAGTTCTACAATATTATTTTGTAGTACTACATTACTACAATGCAGTGGTAGGCAAGACCTTCTCTGCTGGCCTAAGAAATATCTAAATCACAAACTGATGTTAATTATATTTTGTCCATGAATATTTTTTAAGCAATCATTGGTTAAAAAATGCATTTAACCAATCACATTTCAGCCATCATTTGTTGCCATGCAGGGTCAAAATCAAAGATGTCTGCCCGAGGCCTTCACAATTGTCTTAACACTAAATAAATGTCGATGAAACTGTTGCTTCACCCAATCAGATTTTGAGTCAACATCACCGTATTTTGACCCATTGATTGGATAGTCAATATAGTTAGCATTAGCTTTTATGTCGACAGAAAAAGACTTGTTTTTTTTTTATTAATTTTTTTTATTTATTTCTAGGTTTTTGCCAATTTTATCCCCTTCCCAATGTAGTGGTAGCCAATTAACCCATCCCCTCCGTTAGGCCTCTCCCCATCACTTTGCAATGTCCCTGACTCTAGGAGGGTACAAGCAAGCACAAGTCTCCTCTGTTGCGTGTGATGCAGCCACCACTTCTTTTTTTAACCACAGCTGATACACCATCACTGGAGAGCCTAACGCACTCGGAGGAAGGCACACAGGGTCCCTAGCTCTGATTGGACCAATCAGTATACTGAGCCAGCGGACATTGCAATGTGAAAGTGATAAGAAGAGTGAGAGCACCATCTACCCGCCCAGAGAGAGCACTGCCAATTTTTTTGCTCTCTTGGGCCCCGGTTGTTGAAGGCAAACAGCATGACCAGGATTCGAACTCGCGAACCTTGGGTAGGAAAAGACTTCTTGATTAAACTGAAGCACACGGATAATCTGTACAACAGAGTAATTGCACTGTTTTTTGAGGAAAGAGAGGAGGACGAATTTTGTTTACAAATAATCAGATTTTTTGGTGAGTAAAATATTATTTTCCTAAATAATATTGAAAATTTATGATGTTATTATTGATGTTTTTAATGTGTGTCACAGCAGTTTCTGCAGTAGCAGGAGACTTGTTCACCCCTGGTTTGTTTATTCAATAGAGGCTTTTATTAAGGCTACAGGAGTTATATGTTTGCAATGCAATGGCTCTTTATACTGTATTTCTGCATATTAAATGTTTCTATAACCATAAATTAGTTTCTGAGGGGTAGATTGATCCAGACGGAGCATTCCTGAAGGCCTAGGTGTGAAATGCACGGTTTGACACTGCTACAATGGTAATACAGGATGTCCTGTTGGCTTCTTTAACCAAACAACCTTGAATAACTTTAATACTAATGAAGATATTGTGACGAAATTTGGACTATACCACAGACTGTGTGAAAGACAGACATGCAGTACTCAGACATGACATGTGGGTAGGTGGGTGTTAATTTCTGACAACTTATTATATCTATGACTGTTGGAGTGAAGGCCGGTGCCCATCCAGTCATCTCTATCAGTCACCTGCTGCTACAGAGAGACATGAAAGCCTTCAATTATTCTTGTGTACAAAGCACAGGATGTTGGTTATTTCACCCTGATAATTGTACAATAATTGTGCATAATGTATCGGTACACTGTACAGGAGGAATGTTCATGGTGTGAACATACTGGATAACAAACTTGATTCAGAAAACACAACAGGAATTTCTGAAACAGTTTGGAAACAACAGGGTTTTTCTTGCTATTTGTTTTACTTTGTTTCAGACTGTACTTGTGGGTTTGCTATTCATTACCTAAACTAAATGAATGGGCCAGTCATGGACTAAAAGTTAATATGGTGTTGTCAGACAGTTGCTATGGTCTCCTCAATTATTACTAAGGTGTATCTAGATGGTTGCAGTGATCCATAAGATGGTATTACATGGTGGCTTGGGTCTTCCAGGTGTACCTAGGCAGCTCCTATGGTTTCCATGGTGGTTACCATAATATTCCATGTGGTTGCTAGGTGATTACTATGGAATTCCATATGGCAGCTTCAGTGTTAGTAGTGCATTGCCAAATTGATACAAGTAGGGGCACAAACTTTTGCACACCATTCATTCTGTATGGGGAAAATTTTGGGAGGAAACATGGTTTCTACATGAAACCATGATTAGAAATCTGTACCAAGCCTACTGTTCCTGGTCAAACTGAACATTTTGAAAATGGTTTGGTGTTCATAGGAGGAGTTAACTGACAAAATCTGGGAAAAAAAGAAGAAAATGGAAGAACAATACTAGTCTTTGAGTAAATTGAATATTGAATGCTAACCAACAAGCCATCATGTCACCCCTTGTTGATACTGTTTGAATAGTAATTTACTCAAACTCCAAATGAAATACTCAAATAGAGATTCTGGATTTTTGATTTTCTTGAGCTGTATACCATACTGATCAACAGTAAAATAAAAGTACTTGTGTTCTTATTTTTAGAGGTACACTAGAAATCTAGCTCAAATTTAGCATGCTTTATACAATTAAATGCCTACAGGGGTTAGACAATGAAACTGACACACCTGTGATTTTAGTTAGGGAGGTTTCATGGCTAAATTGGACCAGTCTGGTGGCCAATCTTCATTAATTGCACATTGCACAAGTAAGAGCAGAGTGTGAAGGTTCAATTAGCAGAGTAAGAGCACAGTTTTGCTAAAAAATATTGCAATGCACACAACATTATGGTGACATACCAGAGTTCAAAAGAGGACAAATTGTTGGTGCACGTCTTGCTGGTGCATCTGTGACCAAGACAGCAAGTCTTTGTGTCTAAATATTATTGAGCCAATTTGGGGTGTTTTGGAGGAGCGAGTCAGGAAACGGTTTCCTCCACCATCATCACGTAGTGACCTGGCCACTATCCTGCAAGAAGAATGGCTTAAAATCCCTCTGACCACTCTGCAGGACTTGTATATGTCATTCCCAAGACGAATTTATGCAAAAAAATACTAATAAATTATTGTGGTCTATAACCAGGTGTTTCAGTTTCATTGTCTAACCCCTGTACATTATATTAAGATTAAACTACCGTACTATTTGCAGAGTTTATGTTCCTTTTATTTAAAATGTAATTTTGAAATGCACCTGCAACACTTTAAGTCTTGTTTATGCTGCTTTGTCTTCAGTACATGGCTGATGTATGTACACTTTCAGTAAAACAGATTGATTAAATGTTTGTAGAGACTCACTTGCAGCATGGCAGAAAACTATTGCTATTAATCTGTCTTAAATGATTTTCAGTTGTTCATATACTGATCAATTAATAAAATGGGTATTTTCATTTTCTGAAATAAAACATTGAGTGTACTCATTAGGAACACAAGCAGCTGTACCTGGCCCTTTAAGCCTGCTCCAGAATGTTAATCTTTTTTTTATATAAATGAAAGTAAAACTTGTTTATGTAAAAAAATATATATTCATCTTTTTTAATATCATGCAGATGTATCTCTAACAGCTGAAAAATCTATATGAAAAACTTGTTTATTGGTAAACTATATTTGGGTGTTTTGCCTTATAAGCCCACCTAAAATGAAGTAAACCAGTTTTGCTAACACAACAGACACCACATTAATACCACTAACAGAGGATTCAAATGCCATTGATTATCTCGTATTAATTATGCACTTGTTGCACCTCACAGCATACAGAGCTTAAATTCTGTTGCTAACATCTTGATGCCAGCTACCACAGACTTTCAGAGATCTCAAATAATGCATGGATTGATGGGGTGGAGCTGTTTTGGTAGTAGTCAGAGGTCTGACAGCATATTAACCATATTAGCAAATTGATAGTAATTGTATGGCTTGTATGTGTCTATCCAAGGTGCATCCAAAATTATTTGGTGTGATGTTCTCAGCAATTTTGATTAATAACGAAATGACTCTAATTGGCAGTTTCATGCATAATTATGACAAAGTTCAATTATCATGTCCTGCAACAGCACAGTTCAGAACCAGAGCAGTACAACCCATGACTACAGCAGCAACAGAGCCCAGACCCACTCAAGCACAGCCCAAAGCTACAGCAGCAGCACAGCCCAAGGCCAGGACAGCAGCATAACCCAAAGTCAGAGTAGCAACACAGTCCAAAGCCAGAACAGAAACAAAGGCCAAAGCCAGAGCAGTAACACAATACAAAGCCAATGTATCAGCACAGCCCAAAGCCAGAGCAGCAACACAGTCCTAAGCACAGAGCAGCAAAATAACTTAAAACCACAGTTGCAACACAGCCCAAAGCCAGGTCAGGAGCACAGGCAGAGTAGCTGCACACACATAGAACAGAATTTGCACACTGTATATTACATTGTCTAAATAAATACTTTGTCTCTATTGAGAAGGATGATGCATATGCAAACTAACTGCATCATTTGGTCTTAATAGAAAAGAATCACAAAGACTAATTTTAAATTTTTTTTGCAAATTATAAAAGAGGTCATCAACAGAGTCACACACATGCTTTGGCAATACAAGTTAATTAATCTTTAGTGTAAGGCACAAAAATAGTTAACCTCAACAAAATCTGGATTCATTCCATCAAGAACGTTTTGCCTTCTGGGAGCTAAATGGTCTCAGTGTTGGTACTGTACTTCAATCACACATGCAGATTTCATGCAATTTATTTCAAAAGAAATACAAGGCCAAAACTCCTCATTCTCATTTGGTGAGCACACTGCTTTCAGCAACAATCTTGCCTAGTAGTGTACCTGATGTGCTTAACAGTTCTGAACCAATCACGTTTTTTTTAGACTTGGTGGAACTTGAATGTTAATTCAAGCTTAATTCTTAATTCAAACTTAATGCAGAATGCTTTAGTGAGGCTCTTTTGAACTGTTTAATATGTAGTGGCCTTGATGATGCCTTTCTAAATGAGCATTTGATTGAGTTTTGCTCTAATGGAGTTTTGGTGAAGGCTGCAATCTTTACCAGACTGAAAAGCAAGTTCTTACATTTGTTTGGCCAGCATTGTTTAAACTCCAGAGTGGCCATGTCTGTTGGGGATGTTGTGCTGAAATTTTAAATTTTTCAATTATTTAGAACAAATCATATTTTCCATAACAGCAGTGCTCCAAAAATTGAAGTGAGCCGAGCTCTGCAACCTCAGAAACAGATATTCTGATTAGTGAGTCCAATATATGAGAAGGGTGACTTCATACAGCAGTGAACACCATTTGGACAATGCATGGCGCTTTTTATTTTCATATTTGTAAAGCTAGTGATGATATAGACCAGGGGTGGCCAACTCCAGTCCTGGAGAGCCACATTCCTGCCCAGTTTGGTGATCTCCCTGATCAAACACACCTGATTCAACTCAGCAGGCAATTAGGTTTAATTGTAGTGCCAGAGCACAAAGATCACCAAACTGTGCTGGACACCGGCTCTCCAGGACCGGAGTTGGCCACCCCTGATATAGACCAAAATTCAAATCACAGATGCATGTTTGAAGGGCTACAGGGCGTCTTTAGGTCACTCCATAAATAATATTGATGTTATGCATGATGTTCAGGAGGAATATGTGTCTTTTAATGTTTGGAACCACAAAAACATCATGAACTAATAAATATTAAAGCTTTTGAAGAGCCATTTAATAAGCTTCTTGGTATGGATGGAAGATTTTAGACTCCATACCTGGGACAGCATTTTGTGGAGGAAAAGAATCTAAAATCTATACTAATTGTGTAATGCTGTCAACTCCCTGTTCAACATATTGTATCAAAAAAGTGAACTAAACACTAGAGGGCACACAAAAGTCCTCTTTGAATGGGAGTGAATGGAGCTAAGAGGATAAAAAACATTGATAAAATTTTTCTTAGCTTTATATGCTGAACATTTTATTAATTTTATAAAGTTTACAAATATATAACACAGTGATATAGGAAAGCTAGCTGGTATCACTATATTTTTCTAATCCAACTTGATTTTGTGCAGTAAAACACTACCGTTTTGGCTGCTAAGTGGTCACCGATTATCGAGCGACTGCACTTATTGGCTGAGCAGAGTCAAGCTGCTGTTTTAAAGTCTTAAAACTGATGTTTAAACATAAAAACATGAAAGCATGTTTTATGTAGTTTTGTTTTATGGAAAACCAGTGCATTAGAGTGTATTAAGAAGATTAACAATTTAGAAATTACAATTGTGCAGTAAAGCTCTATAGAATACCATTCATTTTGGGCTTTCTCTGCATCGCTTCAAGCATCTCACCAAACAGGACATCAAGTGACAGTTTTTCCTAATATAGAGATTCTCTGATAAACCCCCAGAAACACACTCATCCTGTAGTTATTTTAACGCTGTCCGAATGCAGGAGTTTCAACTCTGAGGAGTCCTGTAAAGTGCTAAAAAGCATACGTCCCCTGATAACTTAGTCCAATCCCAACAGGGTTTTAATGTTGGGCTTCTCTGAACAGTAAAATCACATGCTGAATGTGAAAGAGGGAAATGAACGATTTAATAATGGCACTACAGACACTACTACAAATCAACAAGTACTCAGTTTAGATTTTTTCTTTGGTTGAGCTTCCTTTGTATGAGAGTGAGTCAAAAATGATCTGCACTCTGGCTGCAGAATTGTAATCATTTTTCAGAAAAGTCAAATGCATTATTTTCAACATCATCTTCCTGCTTTTAGTACACTTACTGTATCCATCTATCAACATTCTTTCATTATTCCTCATTAAAACATTTTTTGGCTGAGTTGCAAGCCATGAATGCACAATGTCTTCACTCTCAGATGTGATTCTGTCCTGTTATGGCTTTTCTCAGGGGACGCAAACTGTAATGATCAATTTTCCAGATGAGAGTTGGTTTTTGAACTTTTTCTTGGTTGGTGAATGAGGATGTTTTCATTCCGTACTCTACCGTTACTGTCAGGCTCATCTAAGAATCTAAGTCTCGTCAACAATAATGATTGTTTTAAAGAAACCTTCACCTTCCTTAGAGAATTAGTTCAAATTTTGTTTGCAGATGTCCAAATGGATCTGCAATGAATCACTACATGGATCTTCTTTCATGCAAAAGTTGCCTACAGTCTTAAATTAACTGATGTAACGTTCAAATTTGCACAGCAGTTATTATGAAGGCAACAACCTAGTACAGAAAGCATATACTTTTTGATACTGATATATTGATACTACATTGCAGCCAACAGAAGTTTTTAACAGATCCAGAAGAATATATCATGAAATGCGTGCTTAAGGCAAGGTCCGCTAATCACAGCCTGTTCACAAAGAAAACAAATCAACTGGAGCTCACAGTACAAATCAATTTGGGATTATTCTGAGATGAGTTTCTACAGCACAATGGATTTTAGGGTTCCCCCACCTGCCAAATCCCACTTCTGTCTATACCCATCCATTTAACCTCATGCTAATTGTGTTTACATTACACACTTGCTTTAAACCATAAGCAGAAAACTTGGTTTCTGTCATTGAATGGCATACTTTTGTGTACAAAAATGGACAAAAATTTAAGATAGCTTCTACTACTGCATTTTATAGATCAGAGGCTGTGATTTATTGCAATTTCTGCAGTGCTGAAGTGTTGGATTTAAGCTTCCATCAGCAATTAGCATGACATCTTCATTGTAAATATATAGAAGCAAACCTAACCTGACTGATCTACTATGTTTAGAAAACTGTTATCATTGTATTATATTAAAGAATATACAGAGCATCTTCTGGTGTTGCTATCCACATCACACACTTTTTTGCAAACCTTGTCTGTCACCCGACTAAGATGGCTAAAATGCTTTCGGGAAGTTCAGTGCTCATGCCAGTGGCCACCAGGACTACACGAGATTGTTGCCAAAGAAAAGTCCAGTCATGAACATTCTCCACTCATGAAAACTCTCATTGACATCCTCTGATTGTATTCTTAACCAGTCACAGATTAATCTGAAGACCTCTTAAATTTTGGGCTGTTTGAGATTACTTCTCCATCAGTTCGTCAGTCAACTTTATATGTTTTGGGACCTTTTTATATTCTGGTGTGGACCAGAGGAGGATTGATTCTCCCTTTTGTGTTCTGGTTCCTATTGAGGTTTCATTTTGCTCTTGGGGAGTTTTTGCTTGCCACTGTTGCCTCTGGCTTGCTCATGGGGTGGCTTTAACCCAGATTTTTTTGTAAATCTGGCTTCTATTAATGCTGCTTCAATTAAAAAAAATATTATTATATTATAAAAAATTTTTTATTGATGATGGATGTTGCTACTGAAAAGAAATGTAATTCTATTGAATTGTATATGCCAATATTTTCTAAAATTGACCTACATTTTTCAAACATTCTCAAAGAAAAAATGCTAATCTGGGATCAGCTTATGACCACAGACTGACACGTGACTATGTATGCTGAAGAGACCGTTATTTGTCTAAGATTCTTGATAAATATAGGAAATTGTGGCTAACAGTTTAGGGCTGTTGAACAGGGTGAAATTTCATACACTGAATATGGGAGGCCTCTTCCTGAGCTCAACAAAAGATACATTTCTGATCCATTCTGTCTGAGATTTCAGATAGACTTTGATCTCAGAATGTTCTGATAGACTTTGATCTTACTATCAGCTGTACTGTTTGTATTATAACTTCTCTACAGTACATCCCAGTAGAGGACAGGTTCCAATTAGGGGGCTGCATCTTTATTTCTAAAAAGCTGTTTTGTGACAGTGTCTGTTCATAAAAACGTATGTAAATTGATCTGAATTGAGCATGGTTATTCAGATTCGTTTAAAGAAAAACTGCAGCATTTTAATGGAGTTCACTATCATGTTACCAATTGTGTATGGCTTTTTCATAGAAACCTGGTATAATATGGACAATGTGGAGACTATGGAAATGAAAACAATGAAAATAGCTTTTTTTCTAAGGTTTTTACCCCATAACACAGGTCTTTTGTATAAACGACAATGAAAAAATATGTATCTCTGTATATGTCAGTGCAGTTTGCTGGGCAAGGGTGCTGAACCCAGAACCAGACAATGACCATTGAATTGAATGTGGATGCTGCAAATAGTAAAAGGCTATTATTTAAGCTGAAAAAGACAGTAAACTCAAGCTTAACATTTACATTCATGAATTATAGACATTTCACTACACAATCAGAATGTAAGTACACAATTATATTATTACGTACACACATAATATTTGTGCCTCAAGTCATAAAACTGAGTAACATACATGTTCTCAGCCATTACTTTAAGACTACCTGCCTAGTATTGTGGAGTTCCCTTCTTGCCACCAGAAAATTTCTGACCCATCAATACAAATACAAAACCTCTGAAGTGAAGATGTGCTATGATTCCTGGCACTGAGTGGTTAGCAGTAGATCATTTAACCAGCACAGACCAAATTTGTTTATCTAGCACATTCCAGAGATGCTCAGATTGAGATCTGGGAAATTTGGAGGAAAAGCTATAAACTCATTGTGTTCATCATACCTTTTCTTACATTTTTATAGTGTTGCAAGGGCATATAAAATTCCTAACGCCGTCCCCGAGTTACGATGTTTCGTGGTTACGACACATCTCCCATTTACTGTATAAAGCCTTTTTTCGCATTTGGTGTGTGCGGCAGTGTGCACGGCGGAAGAATACACGGTTACGCGGTAGTTTCCTTTCATTATTACTGTGTTAGGATAGGATAAATGCTTACAGTATGTTATTTATGTACAGTATTTACGTATGTTCCGACTTACACGAAATTGGGTTTACGTAGGAACGGATCAACTTTGTAACCCGGGGACTACCTGTGTATATATATTAGGGGTGTGTATCTGTCCAAAAAATGACGATCCGATATGTATCTCGATTCAATCGGCACGATTCAGAAACTATATATTTTAAATTGGACTGATTCGATTCAGTACAATTTCGATACGATTTGGTTCAGTATAATAGGGTAGGAAATAATACAAGTTACTTGTTTAAAATAGATAATTTTACATTTAGTCAACCTAAGTTATTACTAAAATGTGTTTTTGCATTCAGATAAATTAATGAAATACTCGATAACTTGTATAGTTGTATTTGGCATGTGAATTCAGAAACAGTAAAATACTGTCGCGTTGGGATGTGGTACCGGGGCTCCAATGTTTTAAACAAGTCCCCAAAACCCTCATTCTCCACCACACAGTATGGTCTTAAGTCTTTGGCAATGAACCAGGTTATTGAAGACATTACTACTTTGGCTGTAGCCTAGTTGTGGTCGACTTTTGGCTGGAAGAAGTCCTGTTTTTCTGTGTTTTAGTCCTGCCGTGTCTTTTATGCCAGCGGTGCTAGCGTCCTCATCGCCACTTTCACCATGTCGTCTCACCAAATGAGTGTTGAGGTTTGTTGTAATACCGGTGTACTTGAATTCGACTTTGCATGCTTTGCAGACAGCAACATTTTTCTACTAGTTTTCCGTTCTTCATGTAAAAACCGAACTTGACTGTGACGCAGGGTTGCCAGGTC
>BRDA01049468.1:5155-22664 GCA_036984385.1 Crenuchus spilurus | reverse complement strand
TGCGACTTCAACAGGGGGGAAACAGGAAACGAATCTGGCTCCCAGACACGAGTCAGCTCTGATCGCTCACTTCAAAGAGTCGACTCTAAGAGCCATTTCGATCGCCAACGACACATTCACACACATCACTCACGCACACGCTGCTGAAACACAACAGAGAGGGTGTGTGTGTGTGTGAGAGAGAAGCAGATTCACACATATCGTTCTGTCTCAGTTCAACCTTATTTCACCCCCTTTGATAAAAAATACGGAACAAAGCTTTTAATTTACAAATACGGAACGATTCCGTATTTTACGGGACGGGTGGCAACCCTAGCTCCACCAGTTTCTCCTCCTTTTCTACAGTCCATAATTTCCGAGCTCTAGCCGGCCATATTTACTCACCAGGCATTCATGTACTTGCCCTTGCGGCTTCCCGTAGCTCTCTTATTGGTTCCTGACAGTGTTCACGTCAATATTTGCGCGAGCCAACTCTTACGACTTGCGATAATATTAAACATGTTTAATTTTATCAGAACGCCTTGACACGAAAAAGACTGACATCCTGACCACCTTACATTTAATGATCGAGATGACGCGACTGCAACTCCACTCTCATAATTTTACCTTGACTTTGAAAATTTGTCTGGAACTGTAAAAATTGCGTGAAAATTGCGTGAAAGTCGTTAGGTGTAAGGCAGTGACCCTGAGTGTCAACAAACAGTTTTCTTTCTTTTCTTATTATATATATTTTTTTAAAGTGCCCAAACTTTTCTGGAAATGCCATTTGTATGTCAGCGCTGTGTTGAGAATGATTCACTACCATTAAAATCCTGACCATGCTGGGTAATGAGGTTTTTTTTTTGAGAACATAGGAAACACTAAAATTACAAATCAGTACTTTAAAAACTGATGTTTTTAGTTTGTCTTTGAAACTATATTAATATATAATATTAATGAATAATATCAAATAAACACTTTTGGTACTACTATATTTGAATGGATATGTGTTATTATGGTTTGAATTGGATGGCCAGTAATTGCTATCATAACATCAAAATCTTTATTTTGTGGATAACATCCTTTACATTACTGTCATTGTTTGACATTGAAACAAATTACCATACAGTGGTTCTTGAAAGTTTGTGAACCCTTTATATTTATATTTATATCATATATTTTTTATATGATATATATATATATATATATATACACACACACACCAGATACTGAAAGCAATATATGAGCAAGTATAATATTTGTGTCTCATTTGCTTAACTGGTTTATCTACTTTTAGGACTTGTGTGAACATCTGATGGTCATATTTATGCAGAAATATAACAAATTCTAAAGGGTTCACAAACTTTCAAGAACCATTGTACACACACACACACACAAACATTATAAATAAAATTATAACAATAATAATAATAATAATATTTGTTATTATTATTGTATTACTACTACTGTTATTATTATTATTTGTATGATATTGTTCTGCCTTTCTGTTTAATGTATGTGTGTATGGATGCTACAGTATGTGTATGTGTATGTATTCATGTTTGTTATTGTACTGGTATAAGATACATTGTCTATGTCTGTATTCTGAGTATTGTGTACTGAGAGACACAGTGAATAAAGTCTGTTATAGTACGGCTAATAAAGTCTGATCCTGCCTTGTTAAAATATAGATGTAATTTATTATATAACTTGATTATTAACTTTGCAATTATGCAATTATATCTAGATGTCAAAACAAAATTAAGGATACATGTCCAAACTTCAAAGAGCTACTGAAAGAAAGGAAACTTGTTTATATCTACATGCCTGTACATGCAGATACTGTTGTTTCAGAATGTATTAAAAAGACTGACCTTCATCTGTTTCATCCCTATGGTCTTTTTCTGTCTCTTTATTTTAGACGAATGCCCTCTTTCAGTGGATTTCTTATCTGATCTAACCCTGTGGGGTCACCATGGCGTTGGAGAGGACGTCATCTGACCCACTGGTAGAGGGGGGTTCCCTCCCACTTGACATTGATAATGTGCACATTCTTCTTCAAGGTCAGTTCACAAAGCTGATTAGTCATTAATACATTACTGGTGTGTGGATAAACATGTTAATTCAGGAAAAGTCTTCTAATTTTGTTTGCCAAACACATTTTTGAGTCATCATAAGAAATGGCAGTACCTGCTTCTATGACAACAAACTGAAAACCATTTACTAATCAAGCACAAAGGCAGAGACTTGGGCTAATTTTAGAATGATGAGTCATTTGGCAGGCATTTCTGCTCATATATCAGGCTGAACAAACTGTTGATTTGTTTGGGAGTCTTTAGTGTGGCTCTATGTTTAATAAGGAATTAAGCTGTGAGGCATAGTAAGTCTTGTTTCACCATGTCTGACTGTACAATACAGTCTAAGAACTTCTGCACAGAACTGAAGTGTTTTTACTTGGTAATATGACTCTTTGCACATGAAACTGCACTTTATACTTTACATCATGTATTATTCTTTCTTTTTTACACTTGTAGCACTCATTTTTAGTAAAGAGGGTGTATTGACATTTTGACCCTTACTTGCTTAAAGCTTTTGTAGACACTCAAAGCACTTTGACATTTGACCCCAACCACCACCAATGTGTACTAACCAAATGGATGATGTGACAGCAGCCAGCCTACGCCGGAACAGTCACCTCACATTAACTACAGTATTAGGCAAAAATACATTTGAGGGATCGTTGGGAGTGAGAAATTTAAAAGGGGTACCCCACTCTTTTAGAAGAAATACCCAGCAATCTTTTTTTGGAAAGATGGCACCATTTACACAGTAGGAATCTATTTAGACCTACGCAAAGTGGCATCAGGGGCCACCTGGGGTAGGTCTAAACAGATCTTTATGCTCGACAGGTGCAGTGCCACCTCAGGGGCACCCGGTGAAATGGCTCTATGCTAAACTACAGCATAGGAGCCTTTAACAAAGTCTGTAACCAGCTGTGATGAGCTGATTAGTGATCACTTTAACCAATGAGGGGAAAAGGGCTCACCCCAGTGACCTATCCCTGAACCGGAGGGGGTAGCCCAGCACCAACGACAAGAAAAGGGCTCATCCTAGCAACCAATTACTACTCTGCAGGCCAATCCTTTACAGTCTCATGTGATGAAGAATATGGAAGGGGAGTTTCTCAGGAATAGACAGAACTCAGTGCTTTGTTTTCTTTTTGTGGTTGATGTAAATAAATGCTTCACTCAGAAATCATATTTATCAAAAATCTTACAATTTTCCCCACTTACCTCAAATTATGTTGGTCAGTCAAGATATGTTTGGAGTCCAAACCTTGCTTGTATAGAAGAGGAACTGCAAAGTTATTGTTGCTAACAGAGCCTATAACTCAATAGTCACCTAAATAGCCTAAAATAACTTCTCTCAGCCTGCTCACTTCACAACTAGATTCTAATTAATGCTTCACAGACTACTGGATGTGTTTTCAGACACAGTATAATGTACTGCAAGCTTTGAAACATAACAGAAGTTGGCCCAGCTAAATGTTGTGTCCACCATATTAGAAAACTGACACAGAGTGCTGATCTAGAATCCATTTTAAATGGATTTAAAATTGATGACCATCACAAATACAGAGGAATTCAAGATCAGCTGTGTGTCTGTCCTGCTGTCTGAAATGGAGAGGGTTTACAGTAAGTCATACTGTTTCCTACAACATGCTGTAAGACCTTAATGAGAATCTAGCTGGGGTTTGAATGTGTTAAAAAAATTGATGACAAAGACTACATACTGAATCTGTGGAATGTTGACAAACAAAGCCAAAGAAAAAATCATTTTAGATGTGTGTACTTTGTAAAAAAGTCAGGCCATGTCAGATTACATCAGAGTGTCTGAAATACCCTCAGACTCCAGGAGATTAATCATTTGGGAGCAGGAGAAACCCTAAAACAGGAGTTCCCTATCCTGGTCCTGGAAATTTACCACGTTGTAAAATTTTAGATCCAACCTTAATCTAACACACCTGATCCAGGCCATGAATGCTAGTCATCTAGTCAATCTAGTGATCCATTATCAGGATTGAGAACCTCTGGTATTGATATTTTAAATAATAAATAAGATTAAAAATAAAATGATCAGAGTGTCTTCAAGAGCCATGTACTGTATTTGTTAATATTTCTGGAGAAGGTGCAGCTGTGTGCATAGGAGCAACACCCTTCTGTGCATGTACGGGGTGTACAGGTGAAGGCTTGCACTAACCACAGCTGCCAAGAGGCTTGGGATTGTATGTGAATATCAGTATCATCCATAACAGTAGTATAAACAATTTATTTCCATTCCACCACATATAATCATTTATCAAATGGCCAATGGACAGTTTTGTTAGGTCATTATTAGGTAAATGAACATAAAAATGAAACAGGATAATTGTAAAGAGTGACCAGCAATACAGATAGAAGGGAGAAAGGGGAAAAAATCTTAGAGGGAAAGCAAACATAATGGGCTCAAATGCAGAAAGAACGGTGGCAGCAAAGTGGGAAAAATAACACAAAATACAAATAAGCACACTACCTGCTATGAGCACCAAATTAAAAGAAAAATGTGCTGCGTATGTCTCACTCTCCCACTTAGGTTATAGGTTGACATATACTCCAAAGTGGGAAGGCTCTCCTGGCTAATCAACTCACTCCCAGTCAGACCAGGAAGGGTCAGAGAACAAGTGAATAAGATTGCTTTACAAAGTCCCTTAGAGAAAACCCCCTGTTACAGGCAGAATCAGACCAATATAGGCAAAGCCAGTGACTTTACCCAAACACACTGGGTGGAGCTTTTAAATAAGCCAGTCATCAGCTGCAGGCAATAACAGCAGGTGACTGGCACTTACCAAATCAGGACATAGTATTCTATCTCTGGCAATGGAAGACCACAGTGAGACTCAGATTGCAAATAATTCCAGAATAAATGAGGCCCGGTTGAGGCACTTACAAATCAGTTATGACAATAACGAGTATAGTGGGCTAATACTGGCCTAGCTGTTGTCATGTTTAAGGTTTTTCCTGACTTTTAAACTCTGGGTCATGTGTCCCAAATACAACCTACTATGTGTAATGTTTGAAAACATGGTTCAAAACATGCTCAATTGTAGCTAATCAATTGTATCATCCCTGAGGTGTGGCTTAATTCAAATTAAATTGAGGTTATTATCTGGTAACCACTTTCAAACAAAGTTATCATTGTTATTCTACAATGGTATGTGAACAAATGAAAGTAGTGAATGGGCCTGACCTGGGCCATCACTCATATCAGGGTTGGCAGCCCAAAAAAAGAGAGAAATCAACACATGGTGTATACACAATCCTTGATTGAGTTCAGTCAACAAAGATGTGCATTGTATTACTGCAGTAAAGTAATTAACAGAATATGCAATATAAAACTTTACCTATATGTACCATGAGATATGTAGAGGTTTTAAATGGAAGTGTATATTAACAAAAACTGCAATATGCAGTAGACCTGTTGAAAGTTTTGAAGTCTGCAACTGAATTAAATTCTAGTTTGTAAGATTCAAGTTAAGCTGAATCCTATTTAGAGTTGCATGTTAATGGCAAATCCAGTGAACAGCTCTTGTATTGAACATTTTGAATGAAACCCTGAAGGTAGATCTGTAGTGATAATTTAATACTTGTGTGGACTTGCTATAGTGTGTCTGTGTTGCCTGGAACAGGTAAAAGGTGGGGTTGTTCTTACACACTCAACTGACACATGCATTGCATCCTGAATTGGAGCTTCAAAGTGCTTCATTCAGATTAAAGGTGCTAAAAGTGTATAGAAACTAATCTAGAGCATATTTCAAAGCCATTCTGTAACATGGCAGCTCTACAGGCAATTTTATTACATTTTTAACTTCATTAGAAGCTGAACAGATTTGCAAGATAAGGCAGGTCGCTAAAATATTTCTGCTCCAGTACTCGCATCATGCCTTGGCTGTAAGACAGACAGAGTGATCTGAGTACAAGAAAATGGGTGAGTCTGCACTGGTGAAGCTTTGTCAAATGATGGCAAAACATCTGTGTTTGCTTGTTGGTTTGCTTTATTGCACAAAATATCTTCTTTAAGAGACCAAAAGGAAGCCGCGCTGCATGGTGGGGGCTGAGAGGTACTGTAGAGGAGCTCCAACACAGAGATACATGTCACGAGGTGAGATGCAGACCCTTGTTATTCTCCATCGCTGATGAGAAATGGTAAATATTGTAACAGAGGACGTGCTCTGAAATGGAAATAAAAGAAAATATGAGTTGTAAGTGAGTTCTGATTACATGCTTCAGGCTGGCAAGGCCGGCTTTGTAAGTTTACAAGCCATAATTCAGAAAGTGACAAGTCCAGTTTTCCTTCATTATCACGTTATCATTTTCACAATGTCAGACAAGTGAATTAGATTTACTCAACAGGAGGAATTCACAGCTCAACTGTTGATTTACTCAGCAGGAGGAATTTGTTAACAGAAAGATTGAAATATACATTGCAGTTCATGAGTAACCGTTGCTACAATGACTAAGAGCTTATTGTACATAATGTCAGCATTATTTAAAGTACACATGTATTACTATGTGTATTAGGCTGAATATGTGGTGGTTGGTATTTAAGGGTTTGGGTGACTTTTTTGGAGGATTCAGTGCTTTCTTAGCATTACTTTTATAAGTAATTGGCAAAAATAACATTATCTTAAATTCAAATAATTCAAGTCAAAGACTGGCTGTAATCCTTGACTCATTGCCTCAGCAGATGCAGACTCTTGTTGTTATTCATTATTTATCATTCAGAAAGGTTTGTATGTCTACGTAGCCAACATGAACCAAAAAAAGTAGCTTTTTACTACAGTAAACAAGCTTCACATGCCAGTGATAAATGGTGACCCGTAAGTGAACTTCTCCCTGAGAACATCAATGAGGGAAGGAGCCATCACAAGGATATACAACTTTTAATAAATACAAACCTGTATGATAACAAATTATTATTTATTTTAATATACATTTTCACAAAAAAAATTGTACCACTCAGAACTTTCCATGATAACACGTACTTTAATTTTATGAGGGATTGTTTTATAGATGTTTCAAGATAACATCTATAAACACTGCTGCTCCAGATACTTGGTCTTCTTTGGAAGAAGGGTGGGGTAGGACAGTGTCACTGCTTTTGAGTTCAATTTTGGTGTCTCCCACAACAGACCATAGACTATATGTATATAATGTCTATGCAAGAGACAATGAGCCTCAGTGGTGGCTGGTGAAAAATATTATAGGTGGGGCTGTCTGTGCCATAGTCAGTCACAACCATCCCAATATTATTTAACACAAACTGCAGGATATTAGTGCAGTGAAAAATACCGTAACTATTTAAAATTATTAAAAACCAGCAGACTAATATTTAAATTAAAATTTCATTAACTGCTGTAAATGTGTAAAGATATAAAGTAAAGTATGTGTCATTAGATTATTAACTGAGTCTGATTCAGAAACATTCAGTAAAATAATCAAAATCACTATTAAGACTAAATATTAGACATTTATAGAGTCTGTATTACATGTTAATAATGTCAGCTGTTCCTAAAACCACTGACTGACTCTGCTGTGCTGATAAATGAAGCTCCTTTAGACAACAGATTAAAGGACAGCGATTGGCTACATTTCTGTTGCTATGTGTATCTTGGATCAGCAGGTCAGTGATTGACTGCTGATTTGAGGAAGCTGATTGGTTAAATTTCTGTTGCTATGTGTATCTTGTGTCAGCAGGTCAGTGATTGGTTGCTGCATGTCTAACTGGATGATATTTCTGTCACCTCAGAAGAGAGAGAGAATGAACCAGGAAGCTCATTTACCCACAGTATATTTTATACATTTCATGCTATTGTGCATATTTAGCACAACTTAAAATAAGTAGGTATTGATATTTTGGAAATGCAAATAAAATCTGAAATTAAAAAACAATTTCCACCATGGAGGGCGGCACCACTGTGACTGGCGAGTCTATACTACGGGCTTTATTAGAGCTTTTTACTCTCTGCTGTAAGTATAGCTATATTTCATGCAAGGCATTGTGAGAGTTTCTACATATTACTGCACATGTGTTGAGGACTTTTATTTCAATGAGAAACAGTTGTAGTGATTGGAGAGCAGGGGTGCGTTTCCCAAAACATTCTTAATGCTAAGTACTTTGTAACCTTGTACTTACGAACATTCGTAAATTTACTAGTGTTTACTGAAAGCCTTCATAACACACGTCGTACTTAAACTCGTTCGTAAATTAAAACTAGAAGGTATGCGCAAGCTTTTTTTTTTTAGCTAGAATAAGTATTTTTTTTAAAAAGCTGGTTCATTATTAAATAAGTGATACAACACTAATGCTAGCTCAAAACACATCTCTTTAATATTTCTACATTCCATACACAAATATGTACTAAGCATCTGGTATAAATTAAAAAGCTCTAATAAAGCCTAAAACCTCACTTTAAACAACTTGTGGGAGACAAAAAAACCGAGCTACAGCGACACTCTTCTATTTCCCCTAAGATATCTGTAACAGCAGCATTTGTGCGTTTGATAAGATAATAATTTATTAGTCCCACAGTAGGGAAATTGAAACATCTATCATAGTTTTGGGAAAAATAGACATACAAAGAACTTTCTTCTGAAATAAATGTTTGTGTTGTCAATGTTTAATAATATGTGAACCCATATTTTTGAGTGGTAGTGTATTTACTACAATTTCTTCTTATATATTAACATACAATATCCAACAATACAGTACACCCCTCACATTTCAGCAATTATTTGATTATATCTTTTCATGGGACAACACTATAGAAATGAAACTCTGATATAACTTAGAGTAGTCAGTGTACAGCCATTAATGTCCAAATATCTGCATCACAAGTGAGTACACCTCACACTGAACATGTACTAATTGTGCCCATAGTTTCAACCTTTTGTGTGACCACCATTATAATCTATCACTGCTTTAACCCTCTTGGGCATGAGATTCACCAGAGCTGCACAGGTTGCTAATGATGACATTACTGAACTGATGGAAATTAGACACCTTCACTCCTCCACCTTCAGCTTGAGGATGCCCCACAAGTGCTCAGTTGGGTTAAGGTCTGTAGACATACTTGGCCAGTCTGTCAGCTTCCTCAACAAGACAGTTGTCATCTTGGAGGTGTGTTTTGGGTGAATATTATATTGGAAAAATGCGGCCATGTTTCTGAAGGTGCTCTGTCACAGTACATTTTGGAATTCATGTTTTCTTCAATAAATGCCAGCAGCACTCATACAGTCCCAGATCACAAAGCTACCACCACCATGCTTGACTATAGACATGACAGTTATCTTGGTATTTCTCACCAAGGTGCTGCCACACATGCTGGACACCATCTGAGCCAAACAAGTTTTTCTTGGTCTTGTTAGACCACAGGACCAGTAAGGCTCTTGGACTTGCTTGTCTTCAGCAAATGGTTTGCGGGCTTTTTTGTTCCATGAGGTGCTATTTTGAATATCCAATGGCAAGTATGAGAAAATTGTTTCCAAATCACCCAATTTAACGAGTCACATGACACCAGGGATGAACTATGTCACAATTGGGCACAATTTGGACATGTTCACTTTGAGGTGTACTCACTTGTGTTGCAGATATTTGGACATTAATGGCTGTGTGTTATGTACAGAAGACAGTACATCTATACTGTTATACAAACTGTACACTGACTACTCTCAGTTATATACAAGTTTCATTTCTATAGTGTTGTTTCATGAGAAAATGTAATCAAATATGTGCAGAAATGTGAGGGATGTACTCACTTTTGTGAGATACTGTACATTCCCCTTGAAATAAATATCTTACTGGTTAAAAATGTTATTTTTTTCACCCTGGCAAATTTTGAACCCAGATTGATGCCTGTCTATAGCAATTATCACTTATAATTGAGCAGCTGTATAGAATATAGTATGTGTATCTCCATTTTCCTCATCTATCTGTTCCTGCTCTCATGGCTTAGTCATTTGGACCAGGGCCCAGTGAAAAACATGAGCTAGCAGGCCATGACCCAAGATGTGTAAAGGATAATCTATAAGCTGATGTTTCTGTTTGCTAGGTAGCTAAACTAAGTGAGAAGAAAAGTTATGTTATTGATGGTGAGCAGCTTATCTTTTTCATCTTCTTAATGAGAAGTAGTGTTTATAAAACTGGCACAGTGGACACATGTAATAACGTGTGTTCACGAAGAACCTGAAATTGACAGTTTCGAGTCTTGTTGGTGTTGTCTTTGAGGTCATGAGGCTTCTTCTATTACCCGCTGTGGTTAGGGACGGCCGCTAAATTACTCAGACATGCTCTCATGTTATCCTTCAGTCGGCCATGAATGGCACCTCCTTAACTTGCCCCTGATAACGTTCTGAGAGTCTTATTCATAGAAGTGATCATGTATAGCAGCACTGGAGTGAGAGTGTGCTTTTAAAGTTCCTTCAGTCTGGTAGAGGCAGAGAGAGTGGTGGAGGAACATCTAGTAATCCGACATTAAGGGTTGGGTTGGTTTTTAAGAAAGCGCCAGTGCAACAAGGGATTGTGTAGGCTTTGCTAGAAGCAGATTCAGTAGCACTTGAGGAACTGTGGACTGAAACAGATTTAGCTTCTGTGCATTCTGAGGAAACTGGACATGACAGGTGGATCAGCACTGAAAGAAAAGGATTGTGGAATGATGGGAAGCGATGAATGTGTGATGGAGACACTACACTCGGCTGAGGACCTAAATGATTTTGCAGAGCTTTATGATGGTAAAGTTGAACAAAGTTCTACAGAATTTGTGTATGACAAAATGATGACCGGGTCACTAATGGATGAATTGTCAAAACTCTGAGGAATATCATCACATTCCTAAAGGACAAAATGTGTAAATAAAACAATTATTTGATTAAATAATGATTGAATAGATAATAGAAAAAGCTTAATTTTCTCACTGTAGGATTGGTGATATTTTCATTTTTACTTTTTGTGTCCATTATTAAATGCAAATATTGTGATGACTCATCATATCCTTACATACACAAATGGTTTTGCCATATCTACACCTTCAAAATCCACACCGTACATTTATATCAGTGACCGCAGAGCTAAATGACACTGTGGTTTTGTTTTACTACTGTTTGGTGATAAACTGCATACCTGTGTTTTGTTTCGCCAGTGGAGCAGGAACAGATCCAGAAGAGGACCTTCACCAATTGGGTAAATGCCCAGCTATCAAAGGTGAGGGCAAAGGGGTAAAAGTTGAAATACACATCATTACTGTGTTGTAAAATTAATGAATACCAAATTAGATACTGTTGACCATAATCAAAACCTTTTCATTTTAACTTTTAATTTATGAATCATGTCAATTATTTCACCTTATATCATTATATCATATGTCTTCAGATTTATATACATTTTTGAGCACTGACGTGATAGAAAGGTG
The DNA here is from genome assembly GCA_036984385.1 of Crenuchus spilurus. Taxonomy (NCBI): domain Eukaryota; kingdom Metazoa; phylum Chordata; class Actinopteri; order Characiformes; family Crenuchidae; genus Crenuchus; species Crenuchus spilurus. The sequence goes on along the minus strand of BRDA01049468.1, from coordinate 11,182 downwards.
ATTAAAAGTCACACTGCGGACGTTATTTACCTACAAACATACAATGAAACCTTTCTCTACTGAGCAGTGTACAGTATGTACATTTACAATACATAGCAGCAAATATAAAGGCTTGCTCATGGCTCTAGGTCGAGGGCATTCCTACACGTTGCTCATTGGGATGGGGGAGGGGAGGGAAAGGAGGTAAATATAACCCACTGAAAGACAGCTAAGGCCAGAGATAGACAGCAACAGGAGTTAGACACACACTGGTGTTTTCCATTGACCTGTGAATATCAGTTCTGTTATATCTACACCTGCATTTCAGTAACTGAGTGAATGACGTTTTAGTTCATCATGTAAACACTTTATTATATTATATATTATTATATATTAATGACATCATCAAAGAAAAAGTTCACATTATTTCATTTTTCAAGTTTTTCTAATACTGTGCACAGACCCTCATATATTTTGCATTGTGTTTTAATCTGTTGTTCATCAGGTTTCTTCTGATTTTCTTGGCCTTCCATTTTCCTCATGACTTTTAGCATTTTTTAATGGAACCGTATCATATATGTCATAATATGTAACACTGTTAAATGTACTATTTACTGCGGTTGATACACAGTTGAGTCCTTATATGGAAACAAAGCTCCAAAATAGTTTGGAACTCACTATAAATGAAACCCCATGATTTTACACTTTAAAATACACTTCAAATTACCACTTGTAAATGTAAAATTAAGGAGATTTCTGGATGAGTTTTGGGTATTTTAAAGGGGAAAGCCATAAATGTGTCCTCTTAATCTGTGAAATTGAAACATGATTTGAGGTGTTTACCCCTTGATAACACCTTAATCATTGTATTTTTAATAAATAACAAAATCACCACATTTTAAAATCAATACTTTTAAAATATCAGACATTGATGACTGCGTTAAGTAGTTTAAGCAAGAAATTAAGAGAACCTGCCACCAGATTAAATATTAATTGATGACTTGGCATGAAAGGGTTTGCCATCATTTCATGGTTAAATTAAGATAAATGACTTTTTCAACGTGTATGTATCTATTCATCAGTATAGCCCTCCATTCAGTTTGACATGATACTGAGTGGTTTCAGCCTGGACGGAACAGAGGTCATTTAAATATTTCAGTCTTAAGGGCACAGCCTGTTTAGTTCTACACAACAAAATGAATTTAAAAATAATGTTAAGTGGTCAACAAAAGAAAAAATAAAATAGGATATGGATTCTGTAAGGTTTTGTTGAAACATGAAGCTCTGTTTGACTTTTGTGGTTGATAAGTGTGTGCTTTGTTTCAGAGGAGACCGCCGGTGACTGTACTGGACCTCTTCAATGATTTCAGAGATGGATCCAGACTACTGGACCTCCTGGAGGTGGTTTGTGGACAGAGGATGGTGAGTATGCTCCCAACAACAAACACACTAAATAAGAACTATGGCATATGGCATGCAAATGCTTGGGCTAAGCAAGTAAAATAGTACCTCATTTCAAAAGACATAAAGCTAAAGATGTCACACGTTTTATATTTTATGCAAATATATGATTTTGCATGATTTGCATGAAACATAATTTTTTTATTTCCATCTTTTAACTTAATCAGGACATGTTTCCAAAATGCATCAGTGTTGTTTAGTTGTTCCTTCACAAACATCTAACACAGAAGTTTGTGATGAGGATGCTGGAAAGTTTTTCTTCTGATGAGTCTTCCATGAAGGTCATATTTATGTAGCTGCTACAGGAAAGTAGATCCGTACACCACCAATCCAGATACTGCTAAATGTTCCTGAAGATCTTTTGTAGTCGGATGGTTATTTTTTATTTACATTTCTTGCATAAGAATGCGCAATTTTCTCTGGAAGTTTTCTTGGTTTTCCAGACCTGAACTTTGACCTCCACTATTCCTGTTAACTGCCATTCCTTAACTGCATTATGAAATGAGGAAGCGCTTTGCTGTCTCCTTATAGCCTTCTCCTGCTCTGCTTTTGGACATTTTAATTTGATTTAAGTGCTAGGTAGCCTGCTTAAAGCTGGCCATGGCTGTTGATTGTTGTGACAATTTGATTAGTCAGAATTTGTAAAGAATGTATGTATTTATAAAGCTTCAAAATTTGCATCACGTGACCTTTCCTAAACATTGTGAAGACTGCCATTTTCTGAAACCTCTGAAATCTCAGATCTGTTCAGGTGCCCAAACCTTTTCACTATAAAACTGTATATATCTGCCAATATATAATAATAATACCAATATCTGCATTGGTATGTATATGGTTATCCTTTCAAGCTATGAAGTAGATGACATACTAGTCCACTGGAGTTTTAAAATGGTACAATTGTTAGAGGTTATGTCCATTTGTGGACTCTTCAGGTCTTTGTTATGTATGTAGAGAAGAGACTGTTTTCAAACTGTTATTATTTTTGTATTGTTCTGTATTTCACTTTTTTTTCTCTTTGTATTGTTTTGGGTGTGTTTTAGAGTCGAGAGAAAGGCAAGGGGATGTTCCAGCACAGAGCCAACATAGAGAAAGCTCTGGCCTTCCTCAAGAGGAAATCTGTAAGAACCCCCCCTTTTCTTAATAGTGCAGGTCTCAGGACAGTGGCACTGCATTGAAAATATAAGACTTTGTCTGCTTGTAACAGCCTTTGTCCTCCTATGCAGATTAAACTGGTCAACATTAATGTTCCTGACATCATGGATGGCAAACCTTCCATCATTCTTGGGCTGATATGGACGATCATCATGCAGTTCCATGTAGGTGGACAGTTACTATCAACGTACATCACACTGTGACGATTCCTCGTATCTTTGTGGAGAATTATTCATGATAGAAAATGTGTTAATGAATAATATTGTGTAGAATTTCTGTCAAATTCAGAAGCCGTTATTTCCAGCAACATGTCATTTTATATTATTTCAGACAGGCATAATGTGGTTTAATACACAATGTGTTTTTTATGTTCAGATAGAGGAGTTGGCCAGTACGTTGTCCTTCGGTTCCCGACAGTCATCTCTGGAGTCCCTGTCCAGTTTGGACACGCATTCAACCAGCAGCAGTGCCCGGAGCAGCCCAGTGCCACCAAGAGGCTCACCACTTCACACACGTTTCCGCATCTCTGCCAAGAAAGCCCTGCTACTGTGGGTCAGAGAACAATGCCACAAGTAAGAGAAAAAACTAATATTTACTATACTAGAACTATTATCTTACAGGAGTTGGTGTTTGTATCTCTCTCTGATATACAGATATAGTTAGTGTACCTGTGTTTTGCTGATTTTCGAAGTGGAAAGTAACTAAAAAATAAAAAAGTTAATCTCTACAGGAAACAAATACATATTTAACATTTCTGCACAGTTTAGTGCAGTATCTATTTATTTTTAGAGTTGAATACATTTGAAAAAAAGTCTCTAAGCTGCCGCAACTATTGCACAGGCCATGTTTTACAATTTACAAATTCAGTAAGTGTGCAGTAAAATGTGCAGAAGTTCTGGTAGAAAATGGGTTCACTTATTTACACTTAGAACATCAATACAGACATGGTCTCCAGACTTAAAATAAAGACACAGTCTCAGACTTAAACCCCATCCAGCTGATGTTGGATGAAGTGAAAAGCAAAGCAAACCTACAAGAGCCAACATTTATGTGACGTTCTGCAGCAGATTAGTGAAGAACTGTCTGAAGAATGTTTGATGTCTGTTGTAGAAAGAATGTCAGGAGTGTGTTCAGCTGTTATATCTGACAAAGGTGCTGCTTTGTGTCCAAAGTTTAGACACATTTTGTCTATAAACTGACTCACTGAGTTCTTATTTAACTCCTGTTTTCATTTCAGAGTCAATGAGACTTTAAACTCAATCAGTTTACATAGAAAAGCTGGAAAAAGTGTTCTAAAACTTTTGACCTGTAGTAGGTAAATATGTATATTATTCAGTAAGATTTGCACCAGTTATAAAGTTAGTTATAAACTGAATTCAGTTATTTCTGATCATAAATGAATCAAACTGTTGTGAAGCCAGAGAGTTTTGGGAGCAGTCTTTAAAATGTCCAATTCTTATGTCGTATCTGATTTCTGTCTCTACATGTTTTCTTCCAAAGGTCTAATCAGCACATGACGTGACGTACTCAACCTATTTAGACTCCTTCTCATTCTTAAGGAAATTGAGCTTGATTAGTCCTGCTTATCTTGCTCAGGTGTCTGTGTTTATGCGATGTTGACAACACTCGTTTGTTTTGAGGAAGACTTTGCTTAATTTAACTCTTTGGGGTCTAAGGGCATATCTTCTGAAACATGATGTGTAATGAATGACTAAATGTAGCTGTAAACTCTGCACAACATCCCATGTGTTTCTAATGAAAACTGAATAAAGAATGAAGGATTCCTGATGTGGGCCAAAAAAGTAAATCTGCCAGTGTTAAAACAACACTATTAGAGTTAAATTAACACTGAGAGTGTTACATTTTGACACCCTCAGTGTTAATTTAACTCTAATAGTGTTGATTTAACACTAGCAGATTTACTGTGCAGTTGGTAACTTTTCCACTGATCAGTTTTACACAAAATGTAGACACACAAATTCACCAGTCAGACATGGTAAGAGGCAGATGGACAAGTCCTTACTGATTTGAGTGTCTGTTTAAAACCTGAAGCACACAGATCAGAAGGTGAGAGGCAGATCCCTCTTCATAGGTTCATAACTCACCTGAATGGCAAATGGGAGACAGACTTAAACTGGAACTTAACTAGTGTGGAACAAAACTCTGTTAGCACACTGCCAGAAAAGTCAGGAGCTTTAGCTTGGGTGCTAGGCAGGACAAGTGAAGGCAGAGCTTTGCTGGGGTTGAGCTGTGGGCCAGTGGTCCTATTTCTGAGTAGACTGTGGTTTAGACTGTAGCATTGACGGTGGTTGTGGCTTGAACTGTGGCAGTGGCTGGTCACACCCAGGCAGACTGGGCTGATGCTGAGTAGGTAGGGTCCTGGAACACTTTATCACTTGAAACTGACTGTACATAAACTTGAACCAAGGCTTTTGAGTCTTGAGGTTGAAGATTCACTATGCAGCATTCAGGGAGGCAGCAGGAGCCTGCAAGCACAAAACACTTGGATAACAATCTAAGGTTGAAGTTTATTGGGGATTAAGGGTGATTTACTGAGGCATGCTGCCTTCAGTGATCTGCAAACCTCCCCAAAATTCCCCAAACCAGCTCTGTTCCTACAGTGTAGGGTTTTTTAATAAAATGGATGTTGAATGTGTTATTATGTGAACTCTGTGTTTCAGGGCTGGCTGCACGCTGGATGTGAGAGACTTTAAGACAAGTTGGAGGAGTGGTGTGGTTTTCTTAGCCATCCTTTGTGCTCTAAGGCCGGACCTAGTTGACCTGTCCAAAGCCAGAACAAGAACCAACAGGCAGAACCTGGAGGAGGCTTTCCGCATCTCAGAGAGAGAATTACACATACCCCGATTACTGGACCCCGCAGGTGAGGATGTTTGTGTTATGCATGTATGGGTCACTTGTTATGTTTTAAGCTGTGCATTTAATAGACAATAGAATAGACTGCATGTGCCAGGACATATGGGTTGAGATGGTTTGCTGATGGTCAAGTCTCAGGGCGCACCTCAAACCCTTCAAGCTTCTAGTACACGTGGAAGACTGACATCAAGAATCTTCTTTGTCCTGGCGCCCAGGTTTTGGAACAAACTGCCACTAACTGTTCAAACAGCAGAGTCCTTCTCAGACCCATCTCTTTGTTAAATTACTTAAGCAGCACTAGTTTAACCTCCTCAGTCCATAGACAGGACACTTTAAAAACAAATGATATTTTGTAATGAAATATGTGACCCCGCCAGGGAAAACCAGGCCAAAGTCACTGGGCAACTTATTGAGATATCGTGTGTCACTCACATTAGCGACAAAACTTAGCCACTCAGTATTATTGCTGTAAATGAAAGACAACAGTCTCAGATATCTATCGTAGTACATATTTTGATCAAAAACAAAACTTAAATTCATAAAAAAGTTGTTTAAAAAAAA